>CALNHX010013343.1:0-17890 GCA_940337035.1 Agriotes lineatus
AAGGGTGAGCAGGTGGAGTAGAACCGGAACTTATAAAAAAATGGAACAGAGAAACTAATGAAAATTATGAAACCAATGTTGGAAAGAATAATAAATGGAGAAGAAATCCTCAAGGAGTGGAAAGAAGTTTGAAGTAACATAGATATTCAAAAAGGAAGAGAGAAGAAAATGTGAAAATTACCGGGGGATATGTGTAATCCCAACAATGGCGAGACTGTATGGAAAGATATTAAGAAACAAACTAGAAATAAATAGCGAAGGAAAAATAGGTGCAGAACAAGCAGGTTTCACAGCAGGAAGGTCGTGCATAGACCATATATACACTATTCAACAACAGAAGAAAGGACACAATAGAGATGTACACCTGGTATTTATCGATTTAAAGAAGGCATGTGATACAGTACCGAGATAGGGTATGGGAAGCTATGGAGAGAATAGAAATTTAAAAAATGCTGATAAGCGCAGTAAAAAAAATGTATAAAGGCAATAAAACTCACATAAAAATAGGAAATAAGCTAATAACACAATTTGAAACTCCCAAAGGCTTACTGCAAGGATGCCCAACCTCGCCGACTCTATATTTCTAGAATACGCACTTCAAAAATGGAAAAGGAAATGTGAAGGAATGGTAATACCCATAAGAAACAAGCATTTATACACCCTATGGTTTGCAGATGACTAGGTAATATTGGCACAAGACGAAGAAGATATTAGTTATATGGCCAGAAAGCTTATAGAGGAGTAACAGCAGATGAAGCCATAAAGAACCTAGAAATAGATGAAAATACAGAAATCAAAGGGACAGACAAATTTAAATATTTATGCTTTACAATATCTAAAACAGCAACAACCGAGGAAGAGATAAAGATTAGATTAGGCCAAACAAGAGCATGAATAAAACAGCTGCATACACTAACCTGGAATAGAAATATTACAAAGAAAACAAAAACATTAATAGACAACTTGATACTCCAAAGCATTATGACATATGGGGCGAAACTTTGGACAATTAACAAGCAACCGAAATGGAATATTGGAGGAGGTGTTATGGAATGACAAGAAAAGACAGTAAGAAAAAAGAAATTAGAAGAAGAATGGAAGTGGAAGCAGATATAATAAAATACATAGAAAACAAAAGACTGAGATGGTATGGGCATCTTAGAAGAACAGAAAATAGATGGATAAGTGAAGTAACACAGTGGAGCTCACTGTGTCACGACAAACAATTGGTTATTATCAGTAGCTAATAATGTATTAAGGGCAAATGATTTTGCCGGTAAAAATATTTTACGAAAGTTTCTTGTTTTGGAAATGTCACAAGACACAATTTATCAAAGTTAGTTTGTCAGGGGCATTGCAAAAAACAACAAATCTTGAGTAAAACATTTTCCGAGCAAAATCATGAGCCCGAGATACATTTTGTGGACTATATCGCAAATATGGGTTCATTTGCTATCAGTATACAATGAATATGACATTTATATTGATTTACAATGACAGTTTAATGATGTTTTTGAAATGCCACATTGCTTAAAATAGCAGATTTGGTGGTTTCCATGGATACAAGTGGTAAAAGAAACCGATAAAACCCCAAGGGAAAATTTTGATTTTTTGCCACTATAAAAACACGTGATTGAGTGAATTTTGTAAAATCGTTTGATGGATAATATGAGATGCGGGAAATAGTCAGGGGTAACATAATAAGTAGTACACTTATTATCGATGGATTTTTGATGAATATTATGAGTTATAACCCCAAAGCTGAAAATACAACGAGTCCAAAGGACGAGTTGTATTTTCTTGCATTGCGATTATAACGAAATGATATTCTTAAAAAATTATAGATTATTATTAAGCGTACTACTAATTATATTTAGGACGAGAATATAATGGTTTAAAATATGTACCATAAAGAAGGTAATGCCATTATATTACGTGAGTATCAACGCTAATGAACAATGTTTCTCCCAAACACACTTTTTGTTGCTTTTTATGCTTAAAACGCACGATCTAACCTAGAAAAATCAAATAAAATTTCTAAATTAGTTCATTTGACACGCGAAACAAAACCAAGTTAACTCGTACCAAATCGAAAATCGTGAGTTGCTATATTGTCAGTATGGTAGAAGGTCCTATTGGCCAATGTCCTAAATTTAAGAGATGATGATTGGCTCAAATTCAACGAATTATATTCTCACCTAAATAACTTTTACTTACACAAACACACACACACATAAATTGTCGCGACGATATAGCTACAACATTAAAAACGAGCAAAGCAGCTAAAGCCGATGTACATGATGATAAACAAATAAACATGGTGATTGAATGGGTTAAGGTATCACATTTTGTCACTTTTAGCATGTTATGATTGTAACTGAAAAACTCGCAGTCATTTATTTTTTACAAATTCCATATTAATTTTAACTAGTTGTGGAAGTTGACTGCTTTTACAATAGCAATTACAGTTAAATAATTATTACCATTTCAGAAGTAGCTGAACATGTTACTCTTGCAAGGATCAATTAATTTTGTTAGCAAATATAAGCTCTTATTATAATTATTTACCCGATTTAAAATTGCCTGACCAAAGTATAATCACTTTTAAATAAAATACACACATAGGTCATACCGTAAACTTGAGAAATTTCTATAAGCAGTTACCTAAAATGCATTCCCACTCTAAATTTTAACCGATACCCTCTAACTAGCAATATCCATCGGATATAATATGTGTATTTGCAGCATGCATTACCTTTATGCACTTTGTTGGCGTTAAGAGAGTGCATGCGACCCCCTGGCCTGAAGGCACCCTTTCCTAGAGCGAGGGGCGAACTCTCGAGGGGCTCCATTGATGCTCATTTCTGGCAGCTGTAATCGTTTTTGGATCACTGTTATTCCTATTCATAGGTAACGCGCTTTTCTATATTCGATTACGGTGTAGATTTACGAGATTCGGCGGGTTAAAATTCTTCATTTACGTTTTTATCTGCCAGCAAGTGGCTGATGCATTATGAAATATTCTGTTTAGTATATTTGTTGCTGAATAAGCAAGCGGCCTAAAACCCGTGCGAAGTGTCCGCAGAAGCTGGGAAATCAACCCTCATGATGAAATGAGGGATGCAAATAAGCAATTTCGCAGCAAATCTCGTATTCATACACTTAATCATGGTCCAGTCAACTGATTACCATTGTAGATTACTCCTATGTCATGGTTGCGGCACTGGATATTATCCGTCAAAATTTGCATGGGATTTATCTGCGCGCATAGAATTATTTGGGCTATCGATGAGGGTCGTTAGATAACTTATAATTTGCCAATACTGATTTGACTTAAGAAATCTCTAATATTTATAACTTAAAAAATATTGGAAAAGGTGGAACTTGCACAATTTTTTTTCTACACGGAGTGCGTCTGAAGTGAATTATCTCAAGAACTAAATAATATCTAGATTTGTGACATAAAACACATCTAAAGAGTATGTGGATTTTGAATACGTTTTTATAATCAATTGAGGCTGGATATACATAGCCGTCTAGTAACAAATAACATATCCTAAAATGAAAGATAACATTGCATTTAGTGCAAACACCACAGTTTTTGTACATCGTTCTAGTACAGTTAAAAATTTCTTTTTTACTTAATCTGAATCGATATAAAAAGATTACACTCATCATAACGTAGCTGATGATATATTCTGTTTATTGATAAGCCGAGTTTAGATAACGACATTGGCGTAACTAGCGGGGGGACAGGGGAGCCAGGCCCTCCCCAGAGTGCCGTCTGGCCCACCCCAGAAAAATAGAAGTTAAATAAATTTAAAAATCTGCTTTTATTATTAACCCATTTAAACTAAGGGGTTGGTTATCGACCCCCACACGTTCTTACATTTTCTGGTTTTATTACCTTTTTTTGGCTTAAAAACATTATAGTATAAATACCATTTGTTGGACGGATGGCTCTAATGAATAAGAATATGCAAGAGAAAACATTATTAGTTAGCTAATAATTACTTTGAAAAGACTGTTTTCGTCTGAATATTTTTTTAGTTAATTGTGCACCATTTTAGTTAGTTTCTCTTAAGTTTTCTATAAATAAAGAACCAATTTATGTGCACAGAAAAATATAATTGCAATTATTTCATATGCGGGTAAGTAAATGAGCTGATAATTTGAGTGCATCGCTAATTACTCCCTGGGCACATACAGCTATTATAGGCTCATCCAGTTCAGACGTACGGTGACTTGCTATTTGGAGTTTTGCCTTGCCTAAAGAGTTGAGTTTATAGCTTTGAAGAGTACGATCCAGAATTTTATGTTTAATAGTGTTCTATGTAAGCAAAGTAAATTTTGTGGTGCTTGAATATCCACAGTTGCTAGCCCAAGACAGAACAAAGAGAAATCACAATAGCAATTGAGAGGATATTGATATTTTCAAGAAAGTATTTGCTTCGACGATACTGAAAAAAACTAAAAATTGTGGCTCAAAAACGTGTAAATGGAAACCAAGTGATGTTTCCCAAAAAAATCTGTTTCTCCTGGAATAATATTCTTTACCGCCAACTTCATTTAGTTGCAAGTAATCTATACATTTTTTATGTTGTTTATGAACCGAGAAATTATTTATTAATATGCTACTCGGTCAAATAGTATGGGTAGCACCCATAATTTCTGCAAAGCAACAGATCAAGTGCACCATGGAAATCAAACTTGACATGAAACCAATGTTTGTTGTTTTCTAGTTTAACAGTCCAAATTTAGTTTTGATCATTGCAACAGTTATTACATAGTTAATTTTGAAATAAGTGTTGTGCAGCAAAAATAAATGTAACGAGAGAAAATTTTAGAGCCATAATTTACTATACCTTTAAAAGTTCCATATCTCGGAAAGAAAGTTTTGGGTGACTTCGTGCTGCTTTGGTGACCAAGTGCCTTCGCATCAGAGGAATGTCTATTGTTAGTTTAATTAATTTAAATTTGAACGAGTTTCAGTTAGTGACGATTTTTGCGAAGGAGAACCAATTTCTGCAGTTACCGATACGAACATAAACGCTGTGCGAAGAATGATTCAGTAGGACAATCGAGTCACGTATAGAATTATTGAAAGCGTCTTGGACATTGATATGACTGCAATAAACAAGATTTTACATAATCATTTGGGTGTAAGAAAAGTCTGTTGTAGGTGGATACCATACAGTTTAACAGACACACAACAACTGCATGTGGATTGGTAAAAGAAATATGATGAAGGTAGATATAAAGCAGTTTACATCATAACTGGTGACGAAAGCTGGATATATGCATTTGAACTCGAACCTAAGCCACAGTCTGTCCAATGGATGTTTCCAACAGATCATAATCTAGTTAAAATGAAGAGATCTCGAAGAGTTGGTAAGAAAATGATTGCTTGTTTCTTCTCAAAATCACGACCTATCGCAACTGTCGTGTTTGAAAATAGACGTACGGTTACTGCAGAATGGTACACAACAGTATGGCTGCCAGGCGTGATTTAAAAAGCTCGTTTACACCGCCCAAGGAATGAGATCGTTCTGCACCATGACAATGCTTTTAGTCATACCGCATATCAAACAAAATAACTTTTATAGACTTTCGGATTAAAATTGCGAAGTTATCCCTAATACATTTCCGACCTATTACCTTCCGATTACTTTCTATTTCCTCCATTAAAGGATAAAATGCGTGGTGTGCGATTTTGAACTCCCGTAGATGCTGTGGAAAGCTTCAAAAACTTGGTTTCTCTAGTGACTCAAGAAGAGTGGAATTTGTGTTGACAATTGGTTTTACCGAATGCCAGTTTAAGGGCAAATATTTTGAGAAACAATAATAAAAACAAATTTTCGCTACAAAACTTTTGTTTTATTAGATTGCAGAAATGTACGGAGCTACCCTCGCATAACAGCGTCAAAGAACATGCAAATAAATGTATGCGAAAAAGTTATGTATGTACGTAAATTCATATCTTCATAGGTATACATAGGTTTTGCCGATGGTTGGTTGGGAGCCTGGCCTTCCCCAGCCAAAAATCCTAATTACGCCAATGGATAACGATGGTCTACCTGCACCTTTTGGTGGATTCTGATATCGCATTATTGATATATGCATCCATTTTAGCATCTACGTAAATATGAACTGCCACTATATGGATATGTTTTTGTATATTAGATCAACATCATTCATATTATTGTTATATTCTTGAAGAATAGTTGAGTGACAAAGTTGAACTTCTTTTATTTTCGCTTATCTCTTGGTATAGGTATCCTGTTCATAGTTATACTTTAGAATAAAGTAAATTTTGCATTCAGAATTTTACAGAAATAACTGCACGCGCATCGCTCTGAATCTCTCCGCTTATTGTATCTCAGTGCTGGTCGAATTCCTACATTTGTAACGTTTCGCCCAGCGCGAACGCCTAGACCCGTCTTCAGGAGGGCTGCTACAGGCTCGTCGAAGGCTTTCCTGTCCGTTAAACTACACCTAGCCTAATTCTACTCAGGATGGTCTGTAGACTCTGCGAGAGAATTCCTGTCCGTGAACCTGCACCTAGATCTGTCTTTAGGCGGGCTGCTACAGGCTCGTCGAAAACACTCCTGTAAATAATTCCCCCAGGTACCGTTCGCTAAGGAGACGCTTTAGATCCCTGCAGTGAATTTCCCTGAGCTGAAACACCGTAACAGACGACATTATAACTTCTAAATCAGGACCGGCGTCACACTTAGCCCGAGTGGGTAGTAAGGCGGGGGGGAGGGGGGGCAAGTTCCAAGTGATTTGTCACAATACACTCATATGAAGGGATGAGGGATACAGGGTTACGATCAAAAATTGATAAAAATATACTTTTAGATGTCACAAAGTTCAATTTATTTGCTTTCGGTTAAAGATACAAATAAATCATTTTCGTAGGGCGAAACAAGACGTTCGTTTTCTATTACTAACAATAAATTCATCCATTAAAGTTTCTAAATCGAGCACATTAACTGAATCCGGGTAGGAATGCAAAATAGCAATGTGGTTTAGCCGATTCTGTGCCATAGTCGATCTTAAATAATTTTTTATTCGATGCAAAACTGAAAAACTTCTTTGATTAGTACAAGAAGATCCCCGTACGGTTCGAAAGTTTCGAGTGGGTAATTACCCTCACGGATATTTTCGAGTGGGTACCATACTACCCACGTCAACCGCCGGCCCTGTTCTAATTGCGACCTTAGGGGCATAGCACAAGTGCGGATTAAAGTTCGCACTATAAAGTCCAGCCTATATCTACCTGCAGCGAAAAACCCATCGCAACAAGTTGATGTTCCCAAATTCGCACGTTTTAATTTTTGAGCCATTCTACGGCACCGCCGCCAGCGAAGCTCGGCTTTAATTCAATCACAAAAGCGCTTACCTGGACTTCCAAGGTTTCCTGTAGATAACGGCAAATCTAAACAAGATAACTCCGCCACGACTGCTTGAAGATCCTGCACGTTCTGCACACGTGGGAAATTCGAGAGCGTAAACAGCACCAGGTATAAACTTTATTAATTGTAATCCTGTCTACATTTTGCCCGCTTGAAAAATATAAAATCAAAGTTCGTTTATGCACTACCGTTATATTGGCGATCCCCGCTAATACTCTCATATCTTTGTTAGTAGTTTAAATGAGCGCACGAGACACAAGAACTACTTTATATTGAGGCTGTCCCGAAACTCACTGACACCACTTGAAGTCCGCCGATCGAGACGTAGACCAAAAAGTTCCTGATTTAGTTTGTTACATTTTATTTTACCATCATGAATACACTTTAATTTTATGTATTGCTAGTTAAACAAATTATAGGCTTATAAATATATTCTGTGTATTTTCACGGGGTTACAAAACTTAAATATATTAATGATACCTTTGGCATTCTGAGCTGCCTGGAGTCAGTATGGGCTTGACAAATTGTAGCAATCTCATTCAATCTTCTAAAATAAATGAAATTAGCCAGTACCGTACACTTGACCAACCTTTCCGAGACTCAGGGAGTCTCATAGGTTTTCTGCCAAACTCGTTGGGGGTACCGTCCCTTCCCTTCTAAGCTACCTGCCCGTAGGTAGGGATTCTAAACTTTGCAACAGCTGCAGATGTAATCCCGTATGTATGTCATCTTCCCTTGTAGATACAATAGCTATGCTTCTTTTGTTTTGTAATTGACATTTAATTTATGCTTTTTACATAGACGTCTTTGCTAAGTGTTCGCCTAACAAACACCATGTTTTTCTCTTCTGGGAATGTTAAGCTAATTTGAGCACGTCGGCAGGGTTGCGGCTAGCCTAGTAAAATTGATTTTTATAGGATATAGGAAATAACGTGTAGCGGATTCCTCCGTAACAATTGCTTGACAATGAGTTAGTTTCGGTTGCCCGCCGATTATTTCATTTGTATTTTTGTGGGTATCAATTTTCATTGAGCCATCTTTCTTTGAAAACCAAATATGCAGACCCGTCTACAGATAGTGTAATTACCATTAAGATGAAGGTAACGTTAGGTCATATGGGAAAAGCAGACACTTCTTTTATTGTTTAATGAAAATGCGACATTAGATAATTTACAAGTTAAGATAAATGCATTATAGAAGTTGATTAAAAGCGTAATGAGGTCACACTTATGGACCAAAAAAGCAACGTTTGTAATGCTCTAAAATGGATTTTTGGGCAGTGTCCGGATACTTTCCTAATGCCTTTGCAAATTTCCATTTTTGAAGACTTCTAAGCTTCTTTCTTTCAAATATATCGATGCTGTACTCTTGCAACTAGATTATTTTAAGCGCCAGTATGTGTAGCATGTTGTCTATATATATTTTGGTTACTTTTTGGTCTTTTACAATTTTTACATTGGCACTCAATTCGTATTGGGCCTCTTGTGTGTTTAACTTCAAAGTAAGGCAGATTTTTAGATGCCCTTTTCGGAAAATGTCCAATCCTTCTTTTGCCATCTAAAATCGAAGATGTAGGCCCGGGGCTTGAAAAAGACTTCAGTACTTTAAGATGTAATCCCAAGCCGTTGTGAAAAGGGGACCGCACATAACAAGATTTCTGATTAGTTATTGCCGTTACTGTCCGTTATTCGTTGTCTATTGATGCGGTAGCAATATTTGAGGCATATCAACATCTAGGGTATGCTATAGCACCAACATTTCTAGTGGTTTAACGTGAGGCGTTTATTACAGGTCTTCTTATTTGAATGGCTTTGGAGTCTATTTTATACTAGTACAATCATTGTCTTCTGTCGTTGTTCTGCGATCAAAAAACGAGCCGGCAGCCAGGACCTTATCTGCAGCCGCCTTTCGTCCGTTGAAGGAAATACCGCTTTTGAGTAGGCAATTCCTGACATATTTAGGATTTTTGTCAATTGCTCAAATGTTGCAGAAGAGGTCACATTTTTTTATTTTATTGAGTTCCTGACATATCAGTAGAAATCTTCAACTGAAATGTCTATGTTTAATATTCGCATACAAAATAGTAGACGACATCTTAGTTAGCGCCCATGACGTCCAGCTATAGCTTGTTTTTATAAAGCGATTATTTTAATTAATTAAAAATGCGCTTCGTTCTCGTGAGGCATCTGCAATAGGCGCTGGGTAATGAATTGACGTTAGGTATCAGCCTTTTGTAAGCGCCGAATGAAGCTGCACTTTGTAAAGGTTGATTTTGCTGTCCGGCTTCTACGTATACTTAGCGATTATTTAATTTACTTGACGCATTCTTTATAATAATTTAAGAATGATACCCTTTTTTGTTGTTTTAGATGTAATGAATGTCATGTAATTTTTGTCTGTATTATTATAATTATTAACATATCTAGGAATGTTATGAGTATCATAACTGCCGCAGATGTTGTATTGAAATCCGAGCTCGCAGAGCGAGGATTTTAAAACATCTGAGGCTGTTATGATTCATAACATCCGTGATTTGTTCAATAGTTTATCGGTTGCTATATGGTTATGGTTGCCATGTCCGGTAATGGACTATTACCGTACAGATCAGCTATGATTTAGTTACCAGCCTACTTTTGTATATGTAAACAAGGGATTAATATCCTGCAACCGATAAACTTAAATTACGGATTCACTTAAAATATAACAAGCCTGCGTGTAATTTGTAGATTTTAGTAATTTAAAATCTGTGTTCATTTTGAATCTAAAGAACCGTTTATAGTTTTTATACATTGTGTCCTTATATTGACTGCGATATGTGTAATAAATCTTTTTTAATACTTTCGTCTTTTGGAGTCTAGACCTACTTGGTATAAAATGGATTTTTGTTTGTTTGTTAGTTTGTTAATGGACCAGGTACCTTAGACACCGACTGCTTTGGTCATACGGTCAAAGTCCTACTTAGATTTTGCCGAGACTAAGGATCCTAGCAAGGGATCTTCTACATGCTACACATCGTAGTAACATGGGGCCCACGGCTTTACATCACTTCCGTATGGTGGCATTCTGTAGAGGCTCTCATCTGAATTTTTAAATTTTTGAAAACCTCACCGCGACCGGGAATCGAACTCGCGACCCTTAGATCAGAAGTCAGGATGCTTATCACTGAGCTACCGACACCGGCAAAATGGATTTTTACAAAATTAGAATTCAGATGGGATCTGGTTGGTAGAGTTAGCTTAAGAAGAATATAAATGCTGGTTGGTAAGGTGGTCTTTCTGTAAATTGTATGCGAGAATTTTATAAAGATAAAATATTCTAAGTTAAAAATTAAAGCGATACACTGGGTTTCATCATAAAAGTGACAATTTACCTGTTACCTAAAAAATTTAAAAAAATAAAAACTCGAATTTACCTGAATAAATATTATGAAGGGGTGGAATTATGTACTAGTTTAGGTGAGGCACTATTTGAATAATTTCTTAGTTGTTGTAATTGAAATTATTCATTGTTGTTCATAATTACATATTAAAGGTTGTCCACATTAATTTTTAATATTGAATTTTTGTAATCCAAATGTAATGAGATATATCCCTTCAAATATTTTATTTTAATAACATTTTCGTGTAAAGTTATTCGAAAAACCACTTTATTTACAATAATGTATATTCTTCTTAAGCTAACTCTGCCAGTAGATCCCACTTAAACTTTAATTTGATAAAGATTAATTGTATACAAAGGAGGCCTAGACTGAAAAAGACGAAATTAGTACTAAAACATTTTTGATTTATTACTTCTATTGCAAAGTCAATCTGGGGAAACTTTCTATTAGTAATTAAAATTTTGGGTGACCTTGGATATAATGAACCTGGCGCTACTTATGTAATATTAAATTTTGCTTAATCTGTTTAGTCGTTGTTGTAAGTATATAATAGCTTTTACTACGTGATCTGTGTTTAACCGATAACATCTCAATTTTATAATGCCATATTTGCGCTTAGTTTTTTACGTTTATTAAAGCCTTAGTACTTGAATTTTACTTCAGATATTTTCTCTTACTTGAGCCACTAATACCTTTTCTTTATTAAAGGAATAAGTGAGAGGGAGACATCCTCAACTTCATATGTTGGTTAGATTGAAAGTAACGTTGTCCTAATACGCGAGCTGGCGTCTATTTTGTTTCTGTTCAGTAGTTATTAGAACCGTTTATCTAATCCAACGCACGACCACAAATCGCCGAGTTATTCGGGCTGTGAACCTATCCAAAAGTTGTTGAGGACGGAACAATTTGCAACTTGTAGTAATTCCACCAATAATAACATCAAGTTTAATGCTTTTAGAGATATAGTTATGGTATTCAAGTATTATGAAAACTATAAAATATTGTTTTTCTTCTTCTTCGAAGAATGCCCATCATCTTGCTGTTTAATTTAATATGATATGGATAAAAGTAAAGTCACAATGCAAGTTTTTTGAATTGTTATAATTTCATTAATGACTAAAATATGGTAATAATAGTCTACTAAGTAACTTGTAGTACTTATTTGAAGGCCCCCCTGTGCTTAACTAACTTAAAACAGTTGTTCAAACTCAGATTTCACAATTTTCCTCTACCAAAAATGTTGGCAACGCAAGCTGCTCATATAATTCAACAGATTAATCCTGCCTATTATTTCGTAGAACCCTCCCTGCATAGATTATAGCCCTTAAATCACAACAGTGAATTAAACACCAGTTGTTATTCATGTGCGGCTGTAATTCCATTACATTCTTCCACAAGAATGGACTATTTTGATTAAGTGACACTTAACAGATATATTTTCACTTAGCAATAAAACGCGCTGTTAAAGCAGGGTGCTATGGTTAGTTTAGAAAATGTAAAGGGAAAGCGTTGGTTTTATATCAGGACGAATTGCAATTAAAAATGTTTTAGTAGCTCGACATTAATTAGATATAATTCCAGCCTTGGAATAGTTGAAACTTAAAATTTAACTGGGCGATATGTGTTTTTACTCAATTGCATTTGTTAAAATACTAAAAAAGAATACAAAAATGACTGAACATTTAAAACTTCTCCGGAATATTTATATCTCGTCCATATTAAATAGAACCGGATTTTGATTTTTATAGATATCCGTTGCTTAAAATATCAATATCTTGTACATTCGTGCTTCTTTTACCAGTTAAGAACATTTGAGGTACTTATAATGAGTATCTCTTGAAATTATAAATAATATATATCTTGTTACTTTCCATGTTTAACAATTTGTGGCAAATTGGACAGAAATCAGGTGCAGTAATTCAAATTAGAGCTGCAGTTTATGACCACCAAAAGTGGAACAAACAGAACACGCACTTTAAATAATTGAGGGGGTAGACTTCCCGATGCCACTTCTGTCATCAAACCTTTACGTACAGTAACTCAACGTGTTGACAGAGATGATAAGGTCACATTTTCTTTTGTATTTTCATTAAAGGAAACACATCAGAAATTAGATGCAGCGATAAAACTAACAAATGGATGATGATAAATAACCTTCCAGCTCTGTTTTCCTTCTTTCAGATAGTTACAAGGTACTAGATGCTAAAACATTAATTACAACATAATTCCATTGTTTGCTAACATTATAGAATAAAAAACTTAACCAAATACATATTTTTAAATATTATTTAATAAAAATGAGTAGATTTTGCAACCACCGCTATGAAAATTTAAAAAAATACCTAGAAAGGAGAGCCGCAATATGGCTAACCCTTTGGCGGTAAACGCAAACGGAAGAAGTTAATTACTCGCCGGAAAGAGCTTAACCAGATAGGCATGTTAACAAAATATTTAACAAAAGCCAGATATATCAGTGCATGGATTTTATTTCATTACTGAGCACGTGCTAATCCCACTTTTATTCCAGTTGATTTCAGATGAAAATTAGAAATCGTTATTGGGGAGCTTTAATATTACTCTTTGCAGTAATAACGTTGAATCATGCAACTCGAAACCATCCTTCCATGTGGAAATTAAATTTGCTACTACTGAATAGTCAATATTTAAAAAACGTACGAAAATAACAAATGTTTAAGTAGTTTTGTGGTATCGATATTACTCACTAATCAAGCAATTAGTTCAGCCTGCAATTGCATCTACCAGCATTATCTACAATATTAATACTACAAACGACTTGATGAAAAACAGAAAATCACAGAAATTATAAAACAAACACGCTAAAAAATTTCATATTACTTCCAGTAAACTATAAATGCTAGTAACTCGTAAAATTTATGGTATTAGTTCTATAATTCTATAATTTAAAATCATATCTAACGTTCGGTACTATTACTTAATTATGGACTTTTTAGTTTCTACATTTTCCAATTAAAATAATTTGAAATATTATAGCAATAAACTTATCGGAATTTTTAAAATATAGGTGTTAGTGTAAACCGCCTTTCATTATACGGACTTTTTTGAGTCCTTTTCCAGTCTCCCCTCTTCACTACCCTTTTACAAAAATTCTCCAGTCTGTATTTATTGATTATTTGGATGAGTTCCTGTAGTAAAATGCATAAAAAGTAATTCAACTGTAGCATAGCATCCTGTGCAGCTTTCACAATTATGTACAAAATAACTAAAAATAAATTAATATTTGAGAGAAGTTTGAAACAGTAAAATGAAATACTTAGTAATGTGAATTACATTAATTCACAAATAGAAAAGAATACTGCAGTCAGTAAGGTTCAAACCTACGCTCCCAGAGGGAGTACGATTTCTAGGCAGACGCCTTAACTGCTTGGCCACTTGGCTTATCATTGCATTTAGAACAGAAAGGTGACGAAAAAAAAAACAAGTTAGACCGATTCCCGATGAAGAAAATTTGATCGGTAACGATGCAACGTGATGCAGGCAGCTTTACTAGCTGTTATAGTCTCCCATTTGAGTTTTTTTACATTTTTTATATTTACATAATTGAATTTGGGGTATAGTATATTATATGAGAATATAGAATGTTATCTAATCTATGCTACTTTTCATAAATAACTATTAAACCTGATAAAATGTCGAAAGCAAAAGCGATGTACATGGAATTTTATAAAACTAAGGGGAAACTAGGTTTGTAGCCAGTGGAAAATTGTGTTTGCATTTCGTGGAATATCTAGTACTATAATGGGTTGGTGGCATTCATTCTCTACTCTATTTGGCCTCGTTTCAGATACCGGTTAACGTTTCGCGGAATGGCCTGTTACAGCTGATGGCGGTGACAAGTGTATTTAAAGCAATCTAGTAGTAAGGCGTTTGTATAACAAACAGTCCTGATTAGTGTATAAATTTTCACAAGAGTAAAGGAAAAACCCTATTGCTAACACAAAAAGAGAGTTTTTTCACTACTATGTGTAACTACCACGTATATCCTAGCATTTGAAAAGTAGTTAGTAGTTGTTTCCACTTTCGTAGAAGCTTTTATTAAATAGTTTTGTGTACTGCTGTAATGGCCGTTTAAACATTGTTAGCAATTCGTTTGGTAAACTATATCAGAAATAAGCTTTTGTTTTACAATGTGTTGTAATATAAATGTAAATCTCGATAAGTAAGAGGAGAAGATAGGTAAATGCTCCAGAGGAGCATACAGATCAATAGTTTTCGATCAATATCGGCCATCGTAGTTGTTAGACCAAAAGGCGGACATGGTTCTACCAACGATGGCAATACTGCGAGAAAATGGGCCCAAAAAGGTAATAGAAAATATCGATAATCGATGAGAAATTCCTGAAAACAATGCTACAATTTTGGGAGCACTTGTTACGGACAAAACACGTTACGCATTATGACTCATTAATTGCCTCGTTTGTTTTCATTCATTTTGGATACCCCTTGTTACGATTCATTTGCGCCGCCTTCTAATTTCGCGTTCTGTAGTATTCATTTCTCATTGTTACGCATTTGGCTCGCGTGGAGGTCTGTGAATACGACGTTTGTATTTCCCGGGCTACACCACGCCTCCGTCCTTGGCCTCGCGTAGATTAGTGCCGAGGTAGTAGTTAGAATTTCGGAGGATTAATTTTGGGCTACTGTTAGTTTTGATGGTGTTTATGTGAGCCGACGCTTTTGGAATGGATTTTCTTAGTCCCCGAATTTCGATATTAGAGAAGCTTGACTTCCACGCCGTTGGCGGAATTTTCATGCTGCCACGTGTTCGCTAATTGCCTGAAATTTTGTCCGGGCTAAGTAAGGAGTCGGTCTTGTATTCTATCGTGGATTCCTTCCTCCCTTATAGCACCTCGTGCCGGAGAGCCGATTTGAGGCTTTGACTACAGCTGGGTTTACATGCGTTGAGATTTTTCTGGATCTTCGGACCCGCTTTGACCCTTGCTGCAGATGCTGTTTGAGCGCAAGGGAGGATCCGACAAGGAGGCTTACCTTCAGGTCTGTTTTGTCCCAGTATAGCACGATGAAGTCCCCTCTGATCCACCAGCTTCTAGCCGCCCGAATTTGGGGCCAAACGTTTCGGAAAATTTTCACAGTATTCGGCGGTGAGTTTGCGTTTCCTCCGAAACCAAGCACTCACCGGATTCGCCGCTGTAATCTTTGCCTGCCCTTAAATCTATTTTTACTGTGTGCAATCAGGCTATTGCTTTATTGATATATTACAAACTGTGAGTATTAGTTTTAATTCTTGTCTGAGGTACCTCACGTTATTACTGCTAAATTAGCCAAATATAATTAGTGTAGCAAGTAATATTGTGGTTACCTACGATTCTGTTGGTGGATCTATAATTTGTGATATTTGTATGTACTGTGATCCCGAATTTTGAAAATTATACTGTAATTATGTCAACTATGGGGGTTTAATTTAGTTACGGCTACCTATCGTATTTGAAGCTCCTCTTTGAGGAATTGTGTTTTTGCATAAGCATTGTGAGTTTATGAATTCTCGTTGAACACCTGGGTGCACTGGCCGTATGTAAAACAAAAAAAAATCGTTGGCGCACTGAGCATTTATATCTCTTATTTCGTTCTACCGACTACTCTGTTAAAAACCTGTACTCCTCTTTCGACTGAGCTAGCGGCCGGCTATTGCACCCGAGTGTACAAAGTAAATTTTCTGAAAGAATAGCCAATGAATTAAATTAGCTAACACCCTATCCGAGTCATCGGCGTTGTACAGTTATCAAAATCGCCGAACTCGTTTGGAACGGCCTTCAGCTGCACGAGATAGTGTCGATCTGTTGTCACGCGTAACTAGGCTAAATAGCATTCAGCTATCTCCGTGCACCTGCGGCGACCGTTTTTTATTCCTCGTTTTCTTCTGCTAACATCCTTTGATGCGATTGCACATGTGCTGTTGTGGTGCAACCCTAGCCTGAGCTTGATGCTGTTTTAGTAGACAACGAGGACATCAAAATCGTTAGCAAGTATATATTGCTATGGTTGTGCTCTTTGTTTAATTTATTAATTAAAAAAATGTTGATTAGAGCCACCATGCAAAATTTAGTTTGCACTATAAAATTTTAGGAAGATTAAAAGTGAGTTGTATTTATTTGACTTGTCAAAATAAATGGTTATATGCCCTTTATCATATTCTATTTACCTGCAAATATTAATAAATAAACGCTAGCTCATTCGTAAAGCAAGCACTCCTCTCAGTTGGGTTCCTGGTTGAATGTGTAATTTTGCAAAATATTTGAATACGGTTCTGTTTTCCGTCTTAGCTCTAATGCGCATAAGCAAATATTCGAAATTAGGTCAAATGCTACACCAAAATGGATCCCGCTGGCAAGTTAGCGGTCAGTGACTTAAAAACAAAGTGAAATTTATCAAAGTTTCTACCGGTAACTATTTGAATTCTGGTGCGAAGGCGGCATTAATTGTCATTTGTTTTTCCAGCACTTGATTGTCGATCCCGTCGAAGAAACGAGGGCAAATTTTCAATTGTTTTTCGAAGCGTCGCTTGAGTTCAAACTTCGCCTAACCTCAAATTATGGACTCGGCCTATATTGCAAGCTGCACTTGCTTTACCGCCACGGAAAATGATTGGATTGTCTTAAGTAGTGACTCTTCTTACATACACATAAGTTTCACAGGCCTAACGTAGCTAGTTTTAGCAAAAAACAGTACCTGTTCTCTACCGATCTTGAATCGGGAACTTGTAGGAGACGCTGATGCAATTCTTGGGCTGCTATGGGGCTGATCCTGATGAAACTCCTGGGACACGTTCTTACAAGGCTGCTCTATGACCTGGTACCTTCCCCTCTGGGCTGTGTTGACTCGCTTGGCTCCACGCAGAGATCGGAACTTGGGTTGCATCGGCTGCTAGGTTATCGTAACGGAGCTTCGAAGAACTTCTTACTTTTTTGTGGCGGAAATCCACACCACCTTGCACATGCACTCACTAAAACTGTATACTTTTTATGCTGATAATTGTATATTTGTTATATGAAAAATTCGTTTTAAATGGAGCACATTTCAACACAACAATTCTTAC
>CALNHX010013344.1:0-17870 GCA_940337035.1 Agriotes lineatus
CTACACGGAACTGGACGAAACAAAAAATCTGCAGTTTTTGGTCAGGTACGCTTTAAGTATGGCTTGTTTTATAATAATACTGTCAATGTGACATTTGTCCAAAATGGCAGTAAAATAACGCTCAATAACAAGCAAGCGAGCAAGCCTAAAATATTATTTTAAGCGTTATTTAGGGAGTTCTTCGAAGAGGAGAAACGTCGAATTGCATAGGTCAAGAATGTCTTGGATTGAATAATGTTCTATTTAGAGCATCCCTTATATTAAAGGTTAGGGATATGTCAAATTCTTTCTAATAGCTATTAACATATCTAGGAATGTTATGAGTATCATAACTGCCGCAGAAGTTTTGAAATCCGAGCTCGTAGAGCGAGGATTTTAAAACTTCTAAGGCAGTTATGATTCATAACATCCGTGATTTGTTCAATAGTTTATCGGTTGCTATATGGTTATGGTTGCCATGTAGGGTAATATTCTTTAACCCTACAGATAAGTTATGATCTAGTTACCAGCCTACTTTTGTATATGCAAACAAAGGCTTAATATCCTGAAACCGATAAAGTCTATTACCTGCGATCCCAGTGATCTTTTTGAATTTCAATGCAATATAAGACATACATTTTAATAGCTATGTTTTGTTATTTCTGACGTCACAGAAAAAGGGTAATGTGTAACCTTTACTAAGGTACTATGACTTTACTAGCTAGATATTTAGAATAAAAGAGGTAAAAAATAAACATTTATTTTTCATAACAATGTATATTTTATTCTATTTTTCGATTTCAACAAATAAAAAACAAGTTAAATTAACACTGTATTTAAAACCAGGGGCAATAAACCTCTATTTTAGCTCTATAGGCTATACAAAAATAACAAAAAAGTACACCTTACACTATTTAAAAAAGAAGCAATAAACCGCTCTACCTATACTAAAATAAAAAGTAAGATATATACAAGGTCCGGCAACGAGGGGGTGGGAGTAGATTAAAGCTATGAGAGTTACATAAATATTGTGTATATAAAAGTTGTAGCTACGAAAGTGGTGCACATTAATAAATTGTTTTGATTGTACAGGGTGGCTCAAAAAAGTGTGTCAAATCAAACATTTTTTTTTAATGGAATATTCTATATTTATGCAACTTGAAAGTTTAGCATTGAAATACTAATTATTTTAATATCGAGCTATATGGGTCTAACGTCAATTATTTTGGATATATTTATTAACAATTTTATTCAAAAAATGCTTAATTTCAGGCGGTTGCTGTAACAGAATGCAATTGAATGAAGAAAAACGTAAAATAATGCTTTTCGTGAACTACCTTTCGAGTGGAAAATGGTGGTTCTGGATATTACTGATATACACGGTGCTCATTATTTGCAAATGTAATTATTTCGGATTCCTTTCAAATGGAAGGCCCGGGTTATTTTTTGAAAAGCCATTTTAATGAGCTTTCTTTTGATATGTTACTTCATACCTCTAAATGCAACCGTTTTTGAGATATGCGTCTTTGAACATAAAAAATTAATTTAAGCCACTCATTTGAAGAAACGCAGAAAACTTCTTTTTTATGCGCGAATAGATAAACAAAATGTATTTATGCAAATAGCTAACATTAAAATTTCTTTTAAATACTCTCCCATGTTTTTCCGAGAAAGGAAATGCGCACGTTTTCCAAGGGACGTAAAGGTTCTCCAATAATTCTTTTTTTTTCTGTAATCAGAAAGACTCTCAAGAAGTCTATCAGGGCTGCCAAATTAAGCTCCGATGTCGTTTGACAAACTTCCGATCTTCCTATTATTAGCAGCTTTCTCTGAATTTTGAATTTCTACCGTCTTGCTCTGATTGACATGAAGGGCAGTTTTTTTTATAAAGACGTTTAATGTTTTTTGTTTTTAGAATGTAGCGCCATTCTAAAAAATGTAATAAAACAAAGTGAATGAATTTGAAATAACTATAAAACCAGTTAGAAAATGCCTTAGTTTATGTAATGCATGAAAGTTTTCACAAAAGTTGCACAAAATCGCATTTCCTAACAATTTTTTTCTAATTTTGATCAAATCCCTTCTTTAAACCTTAAATTAAATTATACTATAAATAAAGTAGGTAAGCTTTTGCTTTTTTGCATGTTTTTCTAATTTTGGCGGATAAAGTGTAACTTCAAAACTAAGTGAAGTATCGAAACGTCTCACTTGTCGCAACCAGTTATACAAAGTAAAATACTTCACAACCAGTTGTGAAATAGCTATTTATGTATCAAGTTGTAAAATGAAAGTGTTTTTCACATTAGACGGGAAGTTGTGTGTGGAAAACACTAATTTTGCAACGTGTTGCATACAAGATTTTCTGTAATTTTGAGTAGTATTAATTTTTATAGCAAATAAATTTACTTAAATCTACAAAGTTGTTCTAAATTTTCATATTAGTGAATATGAATACTAATATTGCAACTAGTGTCAATATGTGAGACGTTTCCAAACTTTGGATAATTTAAATTTTGACTAACTGGTTGTACAATTTAAAACAAACAATGAAAACATTATATTAACAAAATTGCAAAATACGTCGGTCACTGCAAACCAGGTGAAGTTGATTGTTGTGTCTAGTGGAGACTGGTAAACACTAGACAGGTGACAAAACCGACATCGACGAGCGACGAAAATCCCCAGCAACGCTGGGGTGAGAGCAAATTTGGGGTTGTTGGAACTAAAAAAAAATGGATAATATGGAAGAAGCATTCGGTAAATTCAAAATTAAATTAATTATAATTGACTTTTTGTCAGAATAAATATTTAGCAGGCCCAGAGGGGTGTCAATTGACCTCATTGTCACCCCCTTGGATTCTCTTGGTCTAAACATACAGAAAAGCCAAGCGCACTCAGCGATTAATGAATGGGTCAATACCGCACACCAACTAAGATGGAGAAACTACAATCAAGCAACACACTGCAAAAGATTGTTAAAAACTCCGAATCCACAAACCACCAAAACCTTGTTGCGACTGAACAGAACTAGAATCAAGCAAGTAGTCAGTCTACTAACAGGCACTGAAGCATTCAGAGAATTTATGCACAAGATCAGTATCTATAGAGATAAACCTCTTTGCAGACTATGTCAAGAGAATGATGAAACAGCGTATCATATCCTGTTTGAATGCCCAGCATTAGAGTGTAAAAGACACCAACTCGATTGAAGCCTTAACTCTATTGACAACCGCAAGTTAATAGGGGACATTGCAAGCACAGAACAATACCTATAATATTGCAAGTCTAGTAAAAGATACGGATGTCAGCCTGTTAACTTGGAAACTCCCGACAGTCAAAAAAGCCCAAAGGGCTGACGAGCGCGTGCCAGCAAATGACAGTTGTGGAAACTAATCTAATCTAACCTAAAAATCCAAACTCACTTAAACCCTTGCAAATTATATGGGTTTCCTTTAGTGAAAAAGATAAAGATATTTAATAAATGTAAACGATAAAAAACAAAATTATATTCGGAAAACACCTTCTAATGTTTTTTAAATTATATACTTCAGAGTACTCCTGACTAAATTAATAATTCTCGCGTTTTATCGTAAAAATGAACTTACATCAGAAAAACGTTCTTTCAGTGCTGTGGCGTTGGGAAGTAAAATGTGTAATAATGAGTGTAAAAAGTACTGCAGTGGGTATAAACGCAATAACCGTCAATATAATCGAACTGTGTTGCCCATTCATACTACCGTTTGTTACACATATGCTGAAGTGTTGTTTACCAGATTATTACACACAAATGTCACATGATGATTCATCCAATGAGAAAAATGCATTTTTTGAAAATCGAACAATCCCGAACTGATTGCCTGATAAGCGCCCGTGGGCTGCTTATCAAGCAATAAACTCCCTAGAGATAATTAGATGATTATCGACCCCGTGGATGGTGTCATAATTAGAAACAGAAATGCAAAAAACGAGCAATTTGAGTTTTTTGGCATTATTAGATCAATTTTAAATCATAATTCGTATCCAGGTGTTCTGTAATAATCTTCAAAATATAAACGTGGGCAACACTTACAAATAATTTTGCCCCTGCCAAGAGTCATCGTGCTGGTTGCCCTTAGAAAACTGCCCTCGGGTAACCCTCGGGACAGTTTTCATTGCCACCAGCACTCGACCCTTGGCATGTGTCCTTGTTATATTACTATTGATAATGTTTCCCAAATTGTTGGAAAATTGCAATTGTGATAATTTCTTTACCCAAAATAAACAATGCTAAATCCTGTAAAGATTTACGACATATCAGTATACTGCAGGCCTTTTAAAAGTTTTTAGAAAATGTTATTAATAAACAATTAATCAACATTCAAGTAATTATAATATTCTTCCAACAGGGCCGTAACTAGGTATAGGCCGAGTAGCAACCGGCAAGGGGCGCCAAAATAACAATGAAAAAAAATCTTTCGTACTAAGGGGGAAAAACAAATAAACAAGTGGGAAATTTTACAAAAAATTAAGTTGTAATTTATTAATGTTAGCTTAAATAATGCTAATTATAATAATGTGTATTTCCAAAGGGAATGTTAGATATCTACCGGTTTGTAACGGCGTTTGTTTTATAACTCTCACCTAGGTATATCAATCAAAACATTAATAGTACTAGCTTTTAGCCCGCCGCATAGGTGGCCTTATTCTAGTTATATATTTATTTCATTTTTAAAACTGAATATAATACAACAGTGACGAGAAACAAACTTAAGTTTTTAAAAACTGTTAGAGTGGATCCACTGGTTTCACATATTACACATATATTCACTGCTTTGGGCTCATCGCTGGTACACTGGCCCATTGCAACAATCAGCAGAACATCACAGACCGATTTCGAGAGCTTACTTGTTCCACTACTATAGTATTTTTTGCTACAATCACTTGCCCGCTAGAATTTGTTCAGTTTAAGACACTTCTGCGACCCTACACAGTGGCAGATTTTCATTTAAAAAAAGCATTATAGAAATCGGCTTGATGCAAGGCTTATACTAGATGCCGATAAAAAAAGTTTAGCGTTTTAAATTTATTGATGGGGCGACAATGTGGCTGCGAGTATAGAACCTTATTCTATATTCATATGTTACTATGTATAACGCAATTATTTGTTCATATTGTATTATCTTATATTATAAGAGCCTATGCCGCCGGCCGTCCGTAAGCCCTGGCGCGAGACATGCCGATCGTAAGCCCGAGTGGCGCAGGCACACGCAGCATGAACGCGCAGCATGAACGCGTAGCATAAACGAGCACAAGTGGGGACGCAGCAAGCATTTGTATTGTTAACGCTGGCAGGGCCGGACGTAGGCTGGCTGCCGCCTTGGCAAGCATTTTTATTGTTAACCGTTTCTTTACGCTAGCACGGCCAGACGTAGGCTGGCCAACGCGTTCTAGTTTTAACATATTGACATACATTTACTAGCTTCTGAGCGCACCACATAAGTGGTCTTATTCTAATTAAAATATTTTTTGCATTTTTAAAATTGAATTGTACATAAATGAATTACAACAGAAAATGGTTTCAACGCCTTTAATACAGAAGGCACGGTGCAAGAAAACCAACTTTTGCTAGAGCGAATTATTGTTAAGAGCATTCAAAATTCTCTACAAAATAGGTAAAAAATACCTTAATGCTGCTAATAATACTGAAACACTTAGTATTAACACGAATTACGTGAATTTGAAAATTAAAAAAAGCAGGTACGCCACACGTTTATGTATAGGGATTTATAAAAAGTTCTACTGACTATATAATAATATGTACTTTTTTATTAGAATTATGTTATATAATATTGTTTTCTTTTATTTTATTTGTTTTATTTTGTTATTTTAACATTTAGTTGCTTCTTTTTAAAACTTTTGAATTAAAAATGTTGGATTTATTTTTGAATACCTAGCTGTCTGTTTTGAATATATTACATCATATATCCGTAGATAATAAATGTAGAAAGCATACAGTAACATGAGTATTTTTGTCACATATATCATTAGTGTACTGAAGGCCGCAAAAATGTTGGCTTGCCTACAATAAAAGTTTGCGTAGTTACGGCCCTGTCTTCCCATTTCTCATAGTTGTGTTATGGCATTGTTAAATATAAATTATGGCATTTTAGGCTTCTGATAATGGAACATAACAGCATTAACGCTTTTAGATATTAATAAAGCGTTTGATACCTACTAATAATCACGACTTCTTAATAGCTGTTTTAAATTACATTGGTCTTGGTTTTAACGCACTTGCCCTAATGAAAAACTACCTTTTTAACAGTCGACAGTTCCAAAGTGTTGTACAAGGATCTATTCTTGGGCTATTGTTGAATGCTATTTATAGTGTCAGGCTACATTATTATGTTGAAACCTGTAAATTGCATGTGTAAGTAGATGATAATCAGATCCATTACTTTATACAGATCATCGCGCATTAGTTAAAATTCCTGTAAGGTGGCGAGTGGGTATAAAGACATGCACTAAAAAAATATTATATTAGCACTAACATTGATATTAAGCAAGTCCATCAAATAGCAAAGCGCGAAAACCATATTTCTGGTTGTTCAAAAGACAGTCCGGTATGGTCTAGTGGCTAGGATACCTGGCTTTCACCCAGGAGGCTCGGGTTCGATTCCCGGTACCGGAAACTTTTTTTATTAAATTATAATAAACAAAAATAATATTTTTATTGTAAATAATGGATTATTGCAAATGAGATAAAAGATGTATTATCCTACACAATATTACACTAAAATATAGTATGTTATGTCGTTAGTTGGATTAAATTTCTATTTACATAATAAACCGAATAAGTTTGAATGAAGTGACAAAAAAGGTAGCCATAGTCGCTTCCACAGTAACTGTGAGAAATATTCTCGGGTTTTCATTCCATTTTAATCTTGTCTTCCATTCGCTTCAGAGTGACAACTAAACTCTATTAGTAGCCTCACTGCAACGTATGAACGTATTATAGGCGAGTTAACGGTTCTACCTATACCGCCTGGGAAACCTCGGACTACCTGATAGTCAATCCGTTCGCCTGGCTTATATAGTTACAAATCCAACCGAGTATGTTGCGAGAGGTAACACTTAAAAATTGTGTGATATAAAACCTTCGCTCAAAGATTCTCCAAATTTGTACTACCAGTTGAGGCTATATTTCAGCACTATCGTACTGGGTTAAACGTTTGAGATTTAAATTCAATGGTTTTCTAATTAAAATTAAAAAAGTTGTAAACTCTAAACACGCCATCGATTACAAATAAAAAATCGAATAGAAATTATACATTAGAGTTAAAGCTATGTTCTATTGGAAGAATTGTTAGGCATCCCAAGTGCAAAACCTGGATTATTGGTGAATTTGAACGTTTTCTATATAGGTAGGTTAAAAAATTTAAATATTAGGATGTTTCAAAATGTATGCTAATACGCAATGCTAGAATTAAAGTTATTATTTTGAGAAATGAATTACTAAAGTAACGTTTGAATTAATACTTTTAAATTCAAAATAATTTTATTTTACAATTTCCTGTACCTTCTAACGCAGTCTATCTGTTTGTGTTTTAATGGGAACATGTTTACTCAAATTTATATCAAAATTATTTTTAAAGAGCAACATTTCACCTTCATAACGAAATTACAAAATAACAATAATTATAAATAAATAGAAATTAGTATTATCTTTTTAAACCTCGAGAGCAAGATACAATACTATACAGATAAATTTCCTTAATAGTTGAATCATTATACGTTACTACACTACACAGTTGAATTTCCTTAATAGTTTAATCATTATACGTATCTCAGAAAGAAATACATACAAGCAAGAGAATTTGATGGCATACTCTTTTCGGCTTTCTGTTTAAAATTCTATAAATTTCCCAAAAGCAAAAGTTGTGCTCAAATCGCCATATTGGAAAATAGAACCTCAAATGGGGTTTTGATATTTTCTTGAAAACAGTCCATTTTACAAAATAAAAGTTCAAATCAAATTTACTAAGCATATCATGAGATCCCAACTTTTGCTATTACCATTTTTTGTTGGTTCAATCATAAAAGCAAAAAATGACGTCGAACTAACACATTAGTGCGCCATCATCAACGACTGATTTTATTGTTAGTTCAAACCGGCTACAGCCTATAAATACAGGGTGATCTACAAGGTCGTGTAAGAACTTTGATAGATGCTTCTTGTTTATATTTTAAGTAAGAAATCGAATTTGAACTTTGTCATTAAACTCTTCATTAAAATACTTAGCTACTTAAGTTCACACTGGGGAAAAACCATTTCATGGTTAAATCAAATGAAAATCTTTGTATTATTAGCAAAAAAGTAGAAAAACAAAACTATAAACACAAACAGGAGTAATTGCAATAAAAAACGAAATATAAACTTTTTCAGGTTAAAGATCTGCTTTCGAAATGTCCACCCAGCACTCGAATACATGCCCGACATCGGCAAATAAGTGAATCTTTAACTCAGAATTCAAAACACAATGCCTGGAGTATTTTAAATTTCATTGACCTTGTCCTGAATTCGTTGCAATAACTGTTGATAAGTGGTAATCTCAATGATGTACACCTGATGCTTCATGTACCCCCACAAAATAAAAATCCATTGGATTTAAGTCTGCCGATCGTGGGGGCCAACGTACGGGACCAGCTTGACCAATCCATTTGTTGGGAAAATTATTATTCAGCCAGTAATTATAATATTCTTCCAATTTCTCAGTCAGGGTTTAGACCATCTCAAAAATGTGTTACAGTGTGAAATATAAATGGTGACATCTTAACAGTATTAATACTTTTAAATGTTAATAAAGCGTTCGATATTAATAATCACGACGTCTAAATAGTTGATTTAAATCAGATTGTTCTTGGTTTTAACGCTCTTGTCCTAATGAAAAACTAGCTTTTTAACAGGAATCTACACACTGTCGGATCTAAGGGAGTGTCAATGGGGTCAATTGGCACCCCCTTCGGCCTGTTAAAAAATTTATTCCGATGAAAAGTTAATTATAATTAATTATAAACAAAATAAGCGCAAATTTGCTCTCACACCCCAGCATTGCTGGGCTTTTCGTTGCTCTTCGATGTCGGTTCTGTGACCGGTCTAGGTCTAGGGGTCTAGTGTCTACCAGTCTCCATTAGACAAAGCAATGAATTTCACCTGATGTGTAGTGACCGACGTATTTTGCAATTTTGGTAATATAATGTTCTCATTGTTTGTTTTAAATTGTACAACTAGTTAGTCAAAGTTTAAATTATATCCAAATCCCGCAAAATTTCAATTTTCAAGGTAAGTAAGTAGTCGTATGTAAAACAATGTTTATTTTATAACATTTTCTCTAATATTAACATAAGGTATAAAGTATCACTTTTCAAAATTGGAGATTTAAGTAAATTAATTTACTATAAAAATTAACATGCAACACGTTGCAAAATTAGTGTTTTTCACAAACAACTTCACGTCTAATGTGAAAAGCACTTTCATTTTACAACTTGATTCATAAATAGCTATTTCTCAACTGTTTGTGAAGCATTTTACTTTTTATATAACTAGTTGCAAAAAGTGAGACGTTTCGATACTTCACTCAGTTTTGAAGTTAAACTTTATCTGCCAAAATTAGAAAAAGTCCATGTGTCATACCTACTTGATTTATAGTATAATTTCATTTAAGGTTTAAAAAACCGACTTTACCATCCCATAGTAGGCAGACCTACTTAAACTATTAGTTTAGCTTTACTGTTCAATTTACAAAAATCAGTTGACCCCCCCCCCCTCTTAGGAAGTCTATGGATCCGCTTATGAGTCTACTGTTCGATTTATTAGAAGAGGTGTTGCACAAGGATCTAATCTTGAGCCCTTGTTGTATGTCATTTCTGCTGTCAGGCTACGTCATTATATTGAAACCTGTAAATTGCATGTTTACGTAGACGATATTCAGGTCCATTACTGTTTTTCACAAGAAAATTTCAATTTCAATTGATGTTTCCCAAATTGTTGGAAAATTGCAATTGTGATAATTTCTTTACCCAAAATAAACAATGCTAAAACCTGTATAGATTGACGACATATCAGTATACTGCCGGCCTTTTAAAAGTTTTTAGAAAATGTTATTAATAAACAATTAATCAACATTCAAGTAATTATAATATTCTTCCAATTTCTCATAGTTATGTTACGGCATTGTCAAATATAAATTATGTCATTTTAGGCTTCTGATAATGGAACATAAGAGCATTAATGTTTTTAGATCTTAATAAAGCTTTCGATACCTACTAATAATCACGACTTTTTAATAGCTGTTTTAAATTACATTGGTCTTGGTTTTAACGCACTTGCCCTAATGAAAAACTACCTTTTTAAAACAGTCTACAGTTCCAAAGTGTTGTACAAGGATATATTCTTGGGCTATTGTTGAATACTATTTATAGTGTCAGGCTACATTATTATGTTGAAACCTGTAAATTGCATGTGTAAGTAAATGATAATCAGATTTATTACTTTATACAGATCATCGCGCATTAGTTAAAATTCCTGTAAAGGTGGCGAGTGGGACAAAGACACACTAACTAGGGCTGGGCTATATATCAATAAATATCGATATTATTTCCATATATCGATATATCGAATTATTGAATATCGATATTTATCGAATATCGATATTTATCGAATATCATTATATCGAAATATCGAATATCGATATTTATCGAATATCAATATATCGATATTTATCGAATATCGATATATCGAAATATCGAATATCCATTTGTATCGAATATGGAAATATCTGATATCGATATTTATCGAATATCGTTATTTATCGCTATCCCCATAATTATTGATATCGCCATAATTATCGATATCTCCATATTATCGATAAATACATATATATCGGGATTTATGGAATAGCTGTCAATTTAGTAGTTTCCACTTGTCTAATCCAACTGTTGTCGGAAACTGGTCACCATGTAAATGTTCAGATTGGTTTACGATAACTTTTTGTATGTATACGGTATACCTTGTATTTGCGCATGTACAACATTCGCTTAATTTGAAGTGCCATAAATTCAATTTGTTTTAATACTCCTACTTCATGATCTAAAATAATCTACTATGTTATTTTACATATTGACCTATTGTAACCACGCAGAACAAGATTTTACATTCATAAATTGTCTCTTCAAAAATCGATATAAATATGGGTGCACTAAAAACGACGTTTCTGTTAACTATTAGGTAATCTTTAAAACATTCAAGTGCTGTATAACCATTTTCAATCCTAATTTTTTGCGTTGCCACTGTTCATCTAAACTGAATTTGGCTATTCAGAAACTAAAGTTATAATTACGCATTGATTGTGGTGTACAGTTGTACATACATACATTACATACACATCTCATGTTACAGTCATATAAATACCTAATATTTGTTGCTTTACTTTTGTAACACATAATTAGCAAGATAGAAATATTTTTTAATTATTCACATTTTTTAACACTTATTTTAATAAGTACAATTTATTTTCTTAAAATAATGCAATACAATATAATAACATTGATAACAATGCATTGCATTTTGCAACTTTTAAATAAGGACTTCTTGTAAAGTTCCTAAATTTAAAAATATTGTGCAAGACTGCAGATTTCATTTGGGTGGATAAATCTTTTTCGGGCGTTTTTTGTTTATACTACACTTTTTCCACATCGGAGAATTCGACATAATATTTGATAGTCAGCACTCAGTAGTAGGGCTGGGTGATATATCGATATTATTTCCATATCGATATATCGATATATGGAAATATCAGATATCGTCATATCGATATATTGATAAATATCGATATATCGATATAATTCTGATATCGAAAATCGATATGTAAATTTTAATATCGCCCACCCCTATTACTAACATTGATGTTAAGCAAGTCCAACAAGTAGCAAAGCGCGAAAACCATATTTCTGGTTGTTCAAAAGACAGTCCGGTATGGTCTAGTGGCTAGGATACCTGGCTTTCACCCAGGAGGCTCGGGTTCGATTCCCGGTACCGGAAGCTCTTTTTATTAAATTATAATAAACAGAAATAATATTTTTATTGTAAATAATGGATTATTTACTACAAATGAGATAAAAGATTTATTATCATATACAATATTACACTAAAATACACTAAAATATAATATGTTATGTCGTTAATTGGACTTACATTTATATTTACATAAACGGAATAAGTTTGAATGAAATTACAAAAAAAGGTAGCCATAGTCGCTTCCACAGTAACTGTGAGAAATATTCTCTGGTTTTCATTCCTGTTTAATTCTTGTCTTCCATTCGCTTCAGAGTGACCAACTAACTAAACTCTATTAGTGGTCTCGCTGCAACGTATGAACGTATTATAGGCGAGTTAACGGTTCTACCTATACCGCCTGGGAAACATCGGACTACCCGATAATGAATTAGTTCGCCTCGCTTATATAGTTACAATTCCTACCGAGTATGTTGCGAGAGGTAACACTTAGAAATTGTGTGATATAAAACCTTCGCTGAAAGATTCTCCAAATTTGTACTACTAGTTGAGGCTATATTTGAGCACTATCGTACAGGGTTAAACGTTTCAGATTTAAACTCAATGGTTTTCTAATTAAAATTAAAAAAGTTGTAAACGCAAGACACGCTATGGATTCGAAATAAAAAATCGAATAGAAATTATAGATTAGAGTTAAGGGTATGTTGCAAACAGTTAGAGCTAACTATTCGTTTACATTGGAAGAATTTTTAGGCATCCCAAATGCAATAATGATTCACTGCAAATCCTGGATTATTGGTGAATTTTAATGTTTTCTATATAGGTAGGTTAAAAAAATTTAAATATTAGGATGTTTCAAAATGTATGCTAATACGCTGTGCTAGAATAAAAGTTATTATTTTGAGAAATGAATTACTAAAGTAACGTTTGAATTAATATTTTTAAATTCAAAATAATTTTATTTTACAATTTCCTGTACCTTCTAACGCAGTCTATCTATTTGTATTTTAATGCGAACATGTTTACTCAAATTTATATCAAAATTATTTTTAAAGAGCAATATTTCACCTTCATAACAAAATTACAAAATAATAATTATTATAAAGAAATAGAAATTAGTATTATATTCTTAAACCTCGAAAGCAAGATACAATACTACACAGTTGAATTTCCTTAATAGTTTAATCATTATACGTATCTCAGAAAGAAATACATACAAGCAAGAGAATTTGATGGCATACTCTTTTCGGCATTCTGTTTAAAATTCTATAAATTTCCTAAAAGCAAAAGTTGTGCTCAAATCGCCATATTGGAATATGGAACCTCAAATGGGGTTTTGATATTTTTAACAGTCCATTTTACAAAATAAAAGTTCAAATCAAATTTACTAAGCATATCATGAGATCCCAACTTTTGCTATTACCATTTTTTGTTGGTTCAATCATAAAAGCAAAAAATGACGTCGAACTAACACATTAGTGCGCCATCATCAACGACTGATTTTATTGTTAGTTCAAACCGGCTACAGCCTATAAATACAGGGTGATCTACAAGGTCGTGTAAGAACTTTGATAGATGCTTCTTGTTTATATTTTAAGTAAGAAATCGAATTTGAACTTTGTCATTAAACTCTTCATTAAAATACTTAGCTACTTAAGTTCACACTGGGGAAAAACCATTTCATGGTTAAATCAAATGAAAATCTTTGTATTATTAGCAAAAAAGTAGAAAAACAAAACTGTAAACACAAACAAGAGTAATTGCAATAAAAAACGAAATATAAACTTTTTCAGGTTAAAGATCTGCTTTCGAAATGTCCACCCAGCGCTCGAATACATGCCCGACATCGGCAAATAAGTGAATCTTTAACTCAGAATTCAAAACACAATGCCTGGAGTATTTTAAATTTCATTGACCTTGTCCTGAATTCGTTGCAATAACTGTTGATAAGTGGTAATCTCAATGATGTACACCTGATGCTTCATGTACCCCCACAAAATAAAAATCCATTGGATTTAAGTCTGCCGATCGTGGGGGCCAACGTACGGGACCAGCTTGACCAATCCATTTGTTGGGAAAATTATTATTCAGCCAGTAATTATAATATTCTTCCAATTTCTCAGTCAGGGTTTAGACCATCTCAAAAATGTGTTACAGTGTGAAATATAAATGGTGACATCTTAACAGTATTAATACTTTTAAATGTTAATAAAGCTTTCGATATTAATAATCACGACGTCTAAATAGTTGATTTAAATCAGATTGTTCTTGGTTTTAACGCTCTTGTCCTAATGAAAAACTAGCTTTTTAACAGGAATCTACACACTGTCGGATCTAAGGGAGTGTCAATGGGGTCAATTGGCACCCCCTTCGGCCTGTTAAAAAATTTATTCCGATGAAAAGTTAATTATAATTAATTATAAACAAAATAAGCGCAAATTTGCTCTCACACCCCAGCATTGCTGGGCTTTTCGTTGCTCTTCGATGTCGGTTCTGTGACCGGTCTAGGTCTAGGGGTCTAGTGTCTACCAGTCTCCATTAGACAAAGCAATGAATTTCACCTGATGTGTAGTGACCGACGTATTTTGCAATTTTGGTAATATAATGTTCTCATTGTTTGTTTAAAATTGTACAACTAGTTAGTCAAAGTTTAAATTATATGCAAAGCCCGCAAAATTTCAATTTTCAAGGTAAGTAAGTAGTCGTATGTAAAACAATGTTTATTTTATAACATTTTCTCTAATATTAACATAAGGTATAAAGTATCACTTTTCAAAATTGGAGATTTAAGTAAATTAATTTACTATAAAAATTAACATGCAACACGTTGCAAAATTAGTGTTTTTCACAAACAACTTCACGTCTAATGTGAAAAGCACTTTCATTTTACAACTTGATTCATAAATAGCTATTTCTCAACTGTTTGTAAAGCATTTTACTTTTTATATAACTAGTTGCAAAAAGTGAGACGTTTCGATACTTCACTCAGTTTTGAAGTTAAACTTTATCTGCCAAAATTAGAAAAAGTCCATGTGTCATACCTACTTGATTTATAGTATAATTTCATTTAAGGTTTAAAAAACCGACTTTATCAAAATTAGAAAAAATCTTGTTAGGAAATGCAATTTTTTGCAACTTTTGTGAAAAATCCCATGCATTACATAAACTAAGGCATTTTCTAACTGGTTTTATTAATATTTATTTCAAATGTATTCACTTTGTTTTAGTTAACTCTTTAGAATGCACCACCTTCTAAAAAACAAAATAACATTAGACCACTGCCCTTCATTTTAATCAGGACAAGACGGTAGAATTTCAAAATCCAGAGAAAGCAGATGATTTCTCAACAAATTCCACAGGATCTGAAACCGCTGCTAATAATAGGAAGATAGGAAGTTTGTCAAACGACATCGGAGCTTATTTTGGCAGCACTGATAGACTTCTTGAGAGTCTTTCCGATTGAAAGAAAAAAGAATTATTAGAGAACCTTTAGAATCCTTGGAAAACGTGCGTATTTTATTTCTCGGAAAAGAATAAATATTATATTAGCACTAACATTGATATTAAGCAAGTCCATCAAGTAGCAAAGCGCGAAAACCATATTTCTGGTTGTTCAAAAGACAGTCCGGTATGGTCTAGTGGCTAGGATACCTGGCTTTCACCCAGGAGGCTCGGGTTCGATTCCCGGTACCGGAAGCTCTTTTTATTAAATTATAATAAACAGAAATAATATTTTTATTGTAAATAATGGATTATTTACTACAAATGAGATAAAAGATTTATTATCATATACAATATTACATTAAAATACACTAAAATATAATATGTTATGTCGTTAATTGGACTTACATTTATATTTACATAAACGGAATAAGTTTGAATGAAATTACAAAAAAAGGTAGCCATAGTCGCTTCCACAGTAACTGTGAGAAATATTCTCTGGTTTTCATTCCCGTTTTATTCTTGTCTTCCATTCGCTTCAGAGTGACCAACTAACTAAACTCTATTAGTGGTCTCGCTGCAACGTATGAACGTATTATAGGCGAGTTAACGGTTCTACCTATACCGCCTGGGAAACATCGGACTACCCGATAATGAATTAGTTCGCCTCGCTTATATAGTTACAATTCCTACCGAGTATGTTGCGAGAGGTAACACTTAGAAATTGTGTGATATAAAACCTTCGCTGAAAGATTCTCCAAATTTGCACTACCAGTTGAGGCTATATTTGAGCACTATCGTACAGGGTTAAACGTTTCAGATTTAAATTCAATGGTTTTCTAATTAAAATTAAAAAAGTTGTAAACGCAAGACACGCTATGGATTCGAAATAAAAAATCGAATAGAAATTATAGATTAGAGTTAAGGGTATGTTGCAAACAGTTAGAGCTAACTATTCGTTTACATTGGAAGAATTTTTAGGCATCCCAAATGCAATAATGATTCACTGCAAATCCTGGATTATTGGTGAATTTTAACGTTTTCTATATAGGTAGGTTAAAAAAATTTAAATATTAGGATGTTTCAAAATGTATGCTAATACGCTGTGCTAGAATAAAAGTTATTATTTTGAGAAATGAATTACTAAAGTAACGTTTGAATTAATATTTTTAAATTCAAAATAATTTTATTTTACAATTTCCTGTACCTTCTAACGCAGTCTATCTATTTGTATTTTAATGGGAACATGTTTACTCAAATTTGTATCAAAATTATTTTTAAAGAGCAATATTTCACCTTCATAACAAAATTACAAAATAATAATTATTATAAAGAAATAGAAATTAGTATTATATTCTTAAACCTCGAAAGCAAGATACAATACTACACAGTTGAATTTCCTTAATAGTTTAATCATTATACGTATCTCAGAAAGAAATTCATACAAGCAAGAGAATTTGATGGCATACTCTTTTCTGCATTCTGTTTAAAATTCTATAAATTTCCCAAAAGCAAAAGTTGTGCCCAAACCGCCATATTGGAAAATTTAATTTTAAAAGTCCAAATCAAATTTCCTAAGCATATCATGATCTCCCAACTTTTACTATTACCATTTTTTGTTGGTTCAACCATGAAGGCAAAAAATGACATCGAACTATTAGTGCCCTATCATCATCGACTGATTTTATTATTAATTCAAACCGGCTACAGCCTGTAAATACAGGGTGAACTACAAGGTCGTATAAGAACTTCGACAGGTGATTTTTGTTTATATTTTAAGTAAGAAATCGAATTTGAACTTTGTCATTGAACGCTTCATTAAGATAATATAGCTACTGTTCACACTGGTTTAAATCCAATGAAAATCTTTGTATTATTAGCAAAAAAAGTAGAAAAACCAAACTATAAGCATAAACAAGAGTAATTGCAATAAAAACGAAATATAAACTTTTTCAGCTTAAAGATCTGCGTTCGAAATGTCCACCCAGCGCTCGAATACATGCCCGACATCGGCAAATAAGTGAATCTTTAACTCAAAATTCAAAACACAATGCCTGGAGTATTTTAAATTTCATTGACCTTGTCCTGAATTCGTTGCAATAACTGTTGATAAGTGGTAATCTCAATGCTATACACCTGGTGCTTCATGTACCCCCACAAAATAAAAATCCATTGGATTTAAGTCTGGCGATCGTGGGGGCCAACTTACGCGAGCAGCTTGACCAATCCATTTGTTGGGAAAATTATTATTCAGCCAGTAATTATAATATTCTTCCAATTTCTCAGTCAGGGTTTAGACCATCTCAAAAATGTGTTATAGTGTGAAATATAAATGGTGACATCTTAACAGCATTAATACTTTTAGATATGAATAAAGAGTTCGATATTAATAATCACG
>CALNHX010013345.1:0-17869 GCA_940337035.1 Agriotes lineatus
GAAGTTCCTAAACCAACAATAAAATAAAACATAACCTAACTTATCAGGAATTTCAAGATAAATTAATTACCAAAAATCCTATCACCAATACTCTTACATCGTTAACTAAAGGGAAAACCAAAAATTAACAGTATATTTAGTGAACTGTTTAATAGCATCTCATCATTTACTCCAATTATAAAAGTGAAAAATTAACCAGTTGGTGCTTTCGAGGTCATTGACTGCATACATCATAAATCTTATCCATGGGCCTTTTAATACCAAAATAGCATTACTGCTGCTGATTCTCTAAAATAACCCAAACTAAGCTGAGAATTGTTTGCCGTTTATTAATAATCAAAGAATTTCGTTTAACTGATGCCTGTACTCCTATTTATTTTACCGTACAATAACATATTACCACAAGTATATTGCCGACAAAAGGTCAAAGAAGTGCAATTACTTAGTAATTTATTTCCAATTCCAACCGAAACTAATTTTCAATATAAAATTACTCAAGCACAAGATTTCAAAGTTAAGGTTAATACCATTGAACAATTGATAACATATAGTACAAAAAAATATATATTTATGACTATGGTACTACTATTCCTTTTACTAACCATCAAAAATATTCAAAACTTTATACACCACAATTTTTAAAATAAAATTAAAAAAAAAAAAAGGAAAACAAAAGGAATTTTCCATTGAATATTTGATAATGTGTTTGCAAGAGAATATATGTCTAGGTTACGACCAATCTTTTTACAAACTTTCAAATTGAGTTTTAAGAAGATTAATAACAGAATGTAATTATTCGTCTGAAGAAGCTAACCATTAGTTTAGCGAAACGTTACGTGCTTTTAACATATTTTTATTAATAAAATTTTTAATGTGTCTCGACAAAAATGTGTTTAAGTTCACTTTGTTAAAAAAAAAATAATATCAATCTAGCTGATATCTTCTCTATGTTCGTGAGGTTGGGAGAGATCTTCTGGTGTGTATGTTAACCTTTCAAGGTAAGCATATAATACCTGTGATTGCTCATCTGCCTTGCAAATACATAAATTGCACTAACAGCTGTAATACTCATTGTAATAAGGATCTATGACAAAAGAAAAAATAAAAGGTACAAGGAACGAGAGTAACGAACGCAAATCAGAAGTACAAGATATACAAGAGGTATGGGCAGAGTATTATTCAAAGATTTTCGAAGCAAAACAAAGAGACAATGAGAGTCGAAGAACAATGGAAACTGAGGAAGACGAAGATATAATAGAGGAAGAAGAGATAATGGAAGATATAAAGAAAGAAGAACTAGAAAAAGCAGTGAAAGGCATTAAGCTAGGAAAAGCAAGTGGACAAGATGAGATTGGACCAGAGATGATAAAATATCTAGAGGAAAAAAGAAAATAATGGCTCCTAACACACTAAGGAAAGCATGGCAGAAGGAGGAAATCCCGAAAGATTGGCAAAATAATATAATAATCCCAATATATAAGAAGGGAGAAGCATATAGGACACGAAGACGAACAACAGATAACATTCACATAATAAGAAACTTAATAGAGAAAAAAGAAGAAAAGGCAGAAGAATTATTCCTAACCTTCATAGACTCAATACAGAGGAAAAGAATCTGGTAGTGCCTAGAACAATTAGAGTTGCCAAATAAATTAATACGGGTTATAAAGAGTATCTATCTTAGTAAATGGAGTCGTCAGGATAAATGAGAAAGTGTCAAATAAGTTTAGTATGGATACAAGAATAAAACAAGGAGATAGTCTGAACCCACTGTTGTTTATAGTGGTAATGGATCGATTACTAAAGAATACTAGAATAAAAACAAGGCAGTACCAGACAGTAATAGGATATAACAGATTAGTACCAATAACAATTGATTGTGCCATGTATGCGGATGATATGGTACTAGTATAGCTAACACACATAGAAAAAGGAAGCAGCTAACGGGAATATGGACGGAAGAAATAGAAAAACTGAAAATGGAGGTGAACATCAATAACTGTAAAACAATGATAATAAATAATAAAGCAGAAGAATAAATAAGAGAAATCGATATTATAGGGAAAACATTAGAAAAAGTAGCAGCATATGAATACCTTGAGAGTGTAATATCGACAGATGGGAAGATAGACCTAGATATAGCAAATAGAACAAACAAGAGGGTACGGATTTAACAGGTACTGAACCAAACAATATTTGGGAAGAGAGAAATAGACACAGAAACGAAACTAAGAGTCTACAATTTAAAAGTAGTGCCAACGCTGACATATGCAAGCGAGTCTTAAACAATGCAAGAAATGAAGTACCTTAGAAAAACTACAGGAAAAACAAGGATGGACAGAGAAGGGAACGAACACAGAAAACAAAGTGTGCAGCAAGAGGTAGTCACAAATAAAATTGAGAGGAAGCAGCTAAATTGGTACAGGCATATATTAAGAATGCACGAACAGAGTTTAGTAAAGAAGATAATGGAGACTGGTAGAATTGAGAAAAGAAGAGCAGGAAGACCCAGAAAAAACTGGCTACAAAGAATGGAGGAATTAGGCAGACGAAGAGAAAAGACTAGAGAAGAGATGACATCTTTGGCAAACGACCGGAAGGGATGGAGGAATTGGTTCAGGAAATCACAAGATAATAATCCGACACCCTAAGGGTATATGGACCCCCCCCCTCTTTTCCCCTGAAGAAAAATAGTTTGGTGTAAGTCTACATACTAGTTAACAAATGTGAAGTTTAGATGTTATAGTCCTATTTTAGATTAGAACTAGATGCTTTTATTCTAATGGCTCACTTTCGCAGTGGAACTCGAAATCAGCATGGCTCATAGTCATATTCCATTCAGTCATTCTTCGAACAACTTACTGAGGCGTTTCCAGGTGTGCAAATTAATTACGATGCTTTTGATCACCATAATCGAATTATTATTCACTGTTTCGAAGGCAAAAACTGCATCTGCAAAAGTAACTCAACAATCAGACCTACTGTTTTAACCGAACAAAAGGTAGGTGACATTAATAATCGAATACAACTAAGTCCACACAAATCAGTTTTCATATTGGCTGCCGAAAGTGGTATGTAAACAATAAATTGCTATTTTTTACAGCGTAATTTACTCATATGAATCCGTATCACTCTGTGAAACTCACTAGAAGGGACAGGTGCACTTTACAGCTACTACTAATAATAATACTATTTATTTTTTGGGACACAACACTGACAGCTGCCGTGGAGAGGCAATGCTAATTTCAAGCAAACGGGCTCACACAGTGCTAGGATACTGTCCCATCAGCGAAAGAATTATGACCATCAAGATAAACACCAAACCAGTAACCTTAAATATAGTTCAAATATATGCCCCCACTGCTGAAGCAGAAGAAGAAGATATCATCAACTTCTATACCAACTAGATAACGTTATAACTCAAATACCGAAGCGCCAAATAGTCATTATACAAGATTTTAATGCTAAAATTGGAGAAACAAAGGACAATGAAAATATTCAACAAAATGTTGGGAAATTTGGCATAGGCAAAAGAAATGAAAGTGGAGATAAACTACTGCAATTTTGTATAGAAAATAACTTATGCAGAACTAACACTCTACTCCAGCATCACATTAGAAGGCTATATACTTGGACATCCCCGGGAGGCAAATACAAAAACCAAATAGACTACTCACTAATAAACTCAAGGTGGAAATCCACCGTCCATAATACAAAATCGTACCCTGATGCAGAGTGTGGTTCTATTCACCAGCTCCTTGTCACTAAAATCAATGTTTATCTCAAAACCATAAAGATAAAAAAACAGGCTAGGAAATTAAACAAGTACGCCCTCCCTGCCTATGAAAATGAGATAGCTTCACAAATGGACAAAATAGAAATATATTATATAGAACAAATAACCCCAATGAAATATGGGGATATACAGTGTGACCAGTAAAGTCCGCATCATATGGGATTTTTTTTATTAATAGCTTTTTTCGAAATTTGACTTTGGCATCAATTTGTGCTTCGATCGAGATGAAAATTAACCAAAAAAATAGTGGTCATTCGCATTATCTGTCAATTTTTTTTTTAAATTTAAAAGTGGGGTTATTTCTTAAAATATCGAAAAAAGTTATTACTAAATGCAAGTTTTAGCCCATATGCAAAATTTCAGCTGTATAAGATAATTTAGATTTTTTGCCCAGTTTTTTTTAAATTGCACCACTGTTGCAAAATAAGACTCATCGCAACCTTTATAAAACTTCTTAGTTTTGACAATGCTTTATTTCACACACATTTTCTTTAAAATAGCACCATATTAAATGTGTGTTTTTCTACAAAATCCAAATAGGGCAATTAAAATTTGGTCACATGTGATGCAAAGTTTATTTGTTTTTGACCCTGTATAATGTAACTTCATAAAATAACGTATATTACTTTTAGACACAAACGGCATTTTCAAAAATAGTTATTTTATGGAGTTACATTATACAGGGTTAAAAACAAATAAACTTTGCATCACATGTGACCAAATTTTAATAGCCCTATTTGGATTTTGTAGAAAAACACACATTTAATATGGTGCTACTTTAAAGAAAATGTGTCTGGAATAAAGCATTGTCAAAACTAAGAAGTTTTATGTAGGTTGCGTTGAGTCTTACTTTGCAACAGTGGTGCAATTTAAAAAAAATGGTCAAAAAAACTAAATTATCTTATACAGCTGAAATTTTGCATATGGGCTAAAAATTGTATTTAGAAAAACGTTTTCTAATAACTTTTTTCGATATTTTAAGAAATAACCCCACTTTTGAATTTAAAAAAAAATTAAATTTGACTGATAATGCGAATGACGTGACTACTATTTTTTTTGGTTAATTTTCATCTCGATCGAAGCACAAATTGATGCCAAAGTCAAATTTCGAAAAAAGCTATTAATAAAAAAAAATCCCATATGATGCGGACTTTACTGGTCACACTGTATTTAAAATACCATGTTAAATACAAAAGATATAGTACTAAAAGAATGCAAAGAGGAAATACAAAGGAAACACTAGATGCAACGCACGACTTGAGAGACAGTGACAAAGAGGAAACATATTAAAAGGACAGGCTTAACAACTACAGAAGAAAGAATCAAATAGAAGAAATAGAAGAACATAACTCCAATAAGACTAGAGACCTATTTCGTAAAATTAAAGAAATCACAAGAGAATTCAAACCGAGATCTTGAATCATCGAAGACGCCGCAGGAAATAAGTTATGGTATACCAATAAAATTTTAGCAAGATGAGAAGAACACTACACACAATTGTATAAAGAAGAACATCCACATCAAGATGTAGAGAGACTCGCAGACATTAAATCATGCTCACTAGAACCGAACATCATTCCCAGCGAAGTTGAACGTGCCATCAAGAAGCTTGGCAGAAATAAAGTAACCGGCGAGGATGAAATCAGCGGAGAGATGATTAATGCATTGGGGGACAAAGGAATAGAAATATTCACAAAGATATGTAATCTTATATGGAAGGCGGGTGAATAGCCGGAAGATTGGACAAAATCTACATTCATTACATTTCACAAAAAAGACTCTACTGGCAAGTGCGACAACTATCGTACTATAGCTCTAATTTCGCACGCAAGCAAAATAATGATAAATATCTTACATGATCAACTTTAAAATTTCTTAGAATGGCAAATCCCAGTGGAGCAAGAGGGATTCGTACGAGGTAAAAGCACCAGAGACCAACTACTTAATACTCGACAACTTATTAAAAAACGCAGAGAATTCAATGTGTGTGCCGGCATATCTATGTTTTATAGATTATAGGAAGGCCTTCGACAGCGTACGATGGACTGAACTATGGAAAATCTTAATTCAAATGGGCGTCCCTGAACACCTAGTTTTCCATCTAAAAAAATATAATATAGCGGTAAAATAAAGATCGAAATAGATAATCATCTGTCGAACTCATTTAAAATAAGCAAAGAGGTCAGACAAGACTGTATATTATCGCCCTTACTAATTAATATATACAAGCAAACTGCGCGCTACGCGCACGTGAAATAGGATACGCGAAAGGTCAAGCTCCGAGATAAGAAAAACAAAACCTAAACAAATATAAACATCTGTGAAGCCGGAACGTGAGATTTTATTTTGTGTTACAGACACACAGACACACATTAAGGAAAATTATATTATAGATGGCGGATACATAATGCGGAAATGCCTAGGAGACTGGAATGGGGGCATATCGATCGGAGGCAGAAAAATTACAAATCTTAGATATGCAGACGACACTACCTTGATTGCCAAAGATACAGAAGAAATTACGGAAATACTAACGTGGATTGACAACGAAAGCAAGAACCTGGGACTTGAACTCAAAGAAGCAAAACGAAGATTATGATAATTGATAGAGGTAACAACCCACCAGCAGATCTGCCAGACCTGCAAGACATCGTAGTGGTTGATAACTTTAAATATCTAGGGTCTTATATTAGTAAAGATGGTGCTAGGTCAGCAATGACAAAACTCAATAAAATTTGGAAAGACAAAAATATCACACTAGCAACTAAAATCAGACTTGTGCAAACGCTAGTGTTCTCAATAGCTATTTATGCTTCTGAATCGCGGACACTAAAAGCAGTTGACAAAAAGAAAATTGATTCGTTCGAACTCTGGTGCTGAAGGAGAATGTTACGTATGGGTAGAGCACCGCACAAAAGCTTCAGTCATAGAAGAAGTGAAAATGCCAACCCGGCTCTCCACGGTAGTGCAAGAAGGAATCCTACAGTACATTGGACACCTAACTCGACGTACTAATGATAATCTGGAAAAACTCGTTGTACAAGGTAAGATTGAAGGACGCCGTTCAAGAGGAATATCTCCCAAACGATGGCTGGACCAGATAGGTGAAATAACCGGGGCTCCTCTTTAACAGAATATTAGAGATGCAGAGGACAACCTATTGTGGAGGAAAGTCATACAAACCACTTCCTAAATCATTTGACGCAAGTCACGACTTTTCAGACATGACGAGAGAGAGATCCGTACAAGAAAACAGTGGTACAAAAATTATTTGAAAATGATTGGAGATTATGAATGCAACGCCGGATTAATTTGTGTCTACAAAATAATGGTAAACTTTTCCAGCAATTTTTATAGACAATCTCTGTATCCTTATCGTGGCGTATTTTAAATCGGCTGTCAGTTGGCTGTAGTAATCAATTCATTAAAACTTCAGTACAATAAGATAATAATTTCCTGTATTTCAGTTAATTTTTAAGTTGTTATCGTTATTTGTTGATGACGGAAGCAGCGGTAGTCCCTTTAGGGTAGAATAGGCTAATTACTTATCTTAAGTGAAATGTACTATTTTTTCCTAAAACTAACGGAAAATAGAATTGATGTCATTGAAATTGGAGTTTCCACTTTACATGAAGACACTTGAATACATTTTGTATCAGTAACATGTTTATAATAAAAAATGTATTGTACAAGTTTATTCCCATTTACCTTAGTTTATTCCTTGAGAGGTAAACTTTTAGGATTTTAAATAATTAACAATGCTTTCATAAGAGATAGGTAGATTTGAGTGTTATTTATTTTCACTGAATGAGAAGTTAATAAATGGTAACATAATAATGTGCTTACCCTAGTATCCACTCAGACTCCACTGCCACGAAAACTAAAATGTTTACAGTGATACCAATTTCTGTTAAATGGGTTGCCTACATACGTCCTTAATCAGCGTTCGGTCATTGCTGAAGGCACTGTATTCGTTCTGTGCAATTTTGAAACACACTATACTGTTCCCTTACGCAAGGGGAAGGAATTTCTGAATATCAAGACATTCTGCGAGTACAATACCTAATGTCAGCTGGGCACGGGAGCCGACTCGTTGTCGCAAAAGGGTTGATCGCACCTTCCCATCAACAAGGCATTCTTTTCACCTTCTCCGTCTCGAGTATAGGTATGGCACATTAGCCGTCGAGTAGGTTAACCAGGCCGTGTATTGCTATTACAATGGCTCTGTCACATTACCCGAAGTGTAAAATCGCAACCCTTTGGTGTGTCCTTGTTGCTCGACTCCCTCATGCTGTTTGGAGAACTGCAGCTCGACAAATCAGTTCTTAACGTTTATAAAATCTCTTCGTGCGTCGTACATTAATAACATTTTTAACGTTATAGCATTTTCTTAAAGCGACATACACAATTGACTTAGAACACCCATTGGTTTATCGGCTACGCTACACTGTCATGAAGCTGGTGGAGTTTTTACATTTAAGTATTTCTAATTAAGCATGGTTTACTTTATAAATAAAAATTTCGGTTATATTTATGGTTTTTTCTAACCACATCATTCAAATCTTCGTATTGGTCGAGTTCTGCTTTCACCCCCTCTCTATAACTGTTACTGTAAGCTTCTGCGAGATTTTATTGAATATGTGCATGACTATTGAAGGTAAAGCTATCACATCTGATACCTTTGAACTCGTCTCACTGATATATCGAAAAATACATACAGAGTGTCCAATGAAGGATTTACTAAACCTTAGGGATACTTCTTTCGGTCATTTTAAGCAAAGGGGATTACATCAGAGTAGGTCCAATTATGAAACTTAACTGAATTGTGGATTGTCCAAACAAATGTAAGACAATTTATTAATTAACAAAATATGTTTGACAAAAGAAATTAGCAATTTCCTCTAAAAACGCAGTTTTTGTAAGTTCAGATAATTTTAGTTTAATATGAAACGATTTGATACATTCCCTATAATTTATATCGCGTTAACTCTTTCGCATCAATACGCAAAAATTTGTTCATATCAACCACTGACGTTATCATAATTATTTCTGTCGTGAAAAGGCAAAGGGGTATAAGTCAAAAATGATAATTTTACAGGAACATCAAAAAACTATTTTGCTGGAGATTTGAGAACAACATTTAATTCTTTTCGCTGGTAATCAATAGAATCAAGTCGAATTATTGACTACAGCTTGCTTTGCTATTGATTCTGAAACTGTTTCTAATAGAAAATGAATAAATACGGAACTTATACCTTTGATTTATTTTATGAAATAGCAAAAGGGTATAAGTTGACATATAACTTTTTGCAAATTCCCGGAATATGTATTTTCTGATAAATAATTACTATGACAAAACAGCATATGTAAACATAAACTAAACAAGAATATGTGGTTTCGCGTTCGAATAATGTGAGGTTATATGTAAACTTACCGGTTAAGTTCTTGTTACAGCACTTCTGCAAAACTTTGTACGCACGATAGCGTGTGTCCATTTTGGCACTTATTCCTTCAACTACACTATAATAACTAATAATAACACTGGAAAAGTGGACCGCTAAAACACGCTATTGCACCTGCATGAAAATGCACTCGTAGTATAAGTGTACATAAGTGATTTGTTTCCAACAAAAACGGAAAGTTATGAAATGGCAAAAAGGTATAAGTTAACATATGCTGTTCTGGCGTTGCAGATAAGTTTACGAAAAGCTTTGACTCGGGGTATTAGTACACCTGTATCTATTTGCCATTGACTAATTTTTTTTATAAATTTTTAGTGAATTTTCAGGGAATAAGTCTACATATCCCATTTAGAAAACTTGCTGTAACAATGCGGTTATGGTATGTAGACTTATATCCTCTTGTATGCAGATGCCCGATATTGCTCTGGACACGGGGCATCAATAATATCAAAAATGAGATAAGTCGACTTATACCCTTATGCCTTTTTGCCACATATTTATTCTAGTAGCTGTAAATACACAAAACCACCTTTAGCCTTAGCGTACCTTGGTCGTGTGGATAGTAGTTATTGGTCTTTTAGGTTTAAGAGTAAGGATGTTAGTACATCTACTAGGCTCAATCAATATCATACATTAATAATTGTAAGTATTCAGATCTCGTAGAAAGAATTCTATCTTAAAAGACTAAAGTAAAAGGGTTATTCTCTAAGCGCTAGAGTGATTTGAAAGCTACTGTTGAAGGAAATCGTGCCTTAGGAATCTCTCTGTGACGATATATTACGCTTGAATTTCAGTGCAAGAACTTAACATATTTTAAATTGGCAGTTTCATTAATTCTGTTGCAACAGTTATCCATTATAATTATTGCGGTTGCATTTCTGCTCCCAGAACGTAGTCATAAATCAAAAGCAAATTCTTCTGTGGCAAGTTTTAACTAAGATGTCCAAGCTGGGTATTGTGGGTTGATTCCGACTTGCTTTTGTTTGTAACCACGTGCTGCAAGATGGCGTTGACAAAGGTCTGTTTTTACTTAAGTTCTACTATGTTCAATGGGCAGCAAGAAATGGGGTTTTGGGAGCAATCTAACCCTTCATGAGTATGATTAATGATCTGAGACAAGATAATCGTACGTATCTTTTCGGTAACTAGTTCTGCTCACTTGTACTTACAAGTTCTGCGGTTAGGTTTTGCTTCACTAAATTCAAACCAACCGGCGGCTCTGCATTTCATCTAAATTGTCACATTGAAATTCACGCAGAAAGGTTCTTACTGCAGACGCAAGTTGACGTCTGAAAAAGTAATATTAACGAATGCACGTTATGAACATTTTTATAGGCCAGTTAGTTGAAATCCGCAGTAATACTGTTTCCTGTTCCTTTTATAGGTGGAAAATGTACTGACATTTTGAAGTTGTGCTACATAATATTTCAATAATTTTGATTTTGTTTCAATAACAAATAGGCCAGTCTACACGTACAATTTTAGCGGGAATAATTCCGGACAAGCTGGAATAAATTTTAATCTGTTCTGTTGGGATTTTTCCTAATATTAGTGAATATCTCGGTTATTATCAACTTTTAAGCAAAATATGTAGTTATCAAAATTAACGAAGAGTAAATTCTCTACAAAAAGTGTTCTATACATTTTTGTCATATATTTGCTTGTTTCGAATTCATAGGCGTCGAAATATATTTTTTTCGAGCATTTGCTTGTTACTTTCTTTTACGATAAAAGAAGTATTCACCCTAAAAATTCGAAATTGAGTTTTCAACAGATCTTCACGTTTTAAAGTGCCCTGAAACCAAAAAACATGTTTTTGTTCATTGCTCTGTCTGTGTGTCTGTTTGTCCGTGTGTCTGTTTGTGAACAGAATATCTCAAAACGAAAAGAGGTATGACGTTTAAACTTCATATATAAGTTTTGTGTACTATCTAGATGCAACAGCAAGCTTTTGAAGAAAATCGCATAACCTGAAGTAGGTGTTTACTCTTGTGATTTTTCAGTTTTTTTGGATTTTTTCAAAAACGGTTCTAACGATTTTTTTCAAACTTTACAATTTTATTAAATTTTTAATGTGTATTGATGTGAGCTAGGCAATTTTCCAGTCGAATACCTCTAAAATGGGTTTCTTTTGTTTTCTTTTCCAATTTTTTTTTATTAACTCCTATTTTAAATAGAACACCCAGTATATTATTACATTCTTGAATTCAGCTTAAAATTTTAGAGAAAATTTGTCTCTTGAACTAACGCTCTATTTTGTGTGGTTTCTGTACAAATTGCAATTTTTGGAAATTTTTGACAAATGCTTGAATGTATGTACCTATGTATGTATACGTACAATCGATAACCTCGTTTTACCTTGCGGTATAGAGGCTGGTGCTTTATGTGCTTGCATCTGGCGGTACAATGCTCAACTTGCCCCGGATTCGGGATACAAAGTTAAAGATTAAAAATCAAATTTTGGCTAATTATAAAATCACTATGAAAGGAAGTTGTGTGCGTATCACACCAGATTTTTTTTTATTCTTATTGACGTTCGATGCGACAAAAAATTCTTGTTCGTACTATATACGATTTCTATTTCTATTACCCATGTAAAGAAATTATGTCGCTTACTTTGTACTCGCTTCCACACCACCTAGAGGTAGAGTACTCGGCGCGTTTTTTAAGTAGTATTCCCAATCGGCCTAATCCACTATTCCAACTTTGCTAACTTCAAATTTCTTTTGAAGTTGACTGCTCATCAATTTTTTTTGCCTTTTTGATGTTGGTGGTTGTTCAATATCACTTTGACTTTTAACAATATCTGTCTCGTGTTCCGAATTTGCTTCATAATCTTGGGAATGTTCTATTGATTGTTCTAGATCGATATGCAAGTCCTCGTCGTCGTCTTCGTCGTCTACTTCGATCACGTCCACAGTATTCAAAAAAGATTTGCCCTGACAGAAACCACATATTACTGAGCAATGAAAACCTGCTTTGCGACAGCTACAAGATACATTATAACCTTTGGCGCATTTACAAGAAATTAGTTTCAGTAATTCTTGGGGAGCTGCGTCTTGTACAGTGGGAATGGGCATTAATCCATTCTTTGAATTTATCTATCCCCACTCTAAAGGTGATTTTTCGTTTCCATACCATAGCTGAATTTGGTTGTAAGTACGGAACGAGTGCAAACGAGCTGCGTCTTTGGTTGCTGGTAATGATGCTAGATTTGGTAAACTTCTGTTAATAGATTGTACGAAACACTGGTATCTATACCTGTTCAATGATACACAGTGTTTTGATCCATACAGAAGAAGAAGAAATTGTTCTCCCACTTTATCTATTTCCTCTGGGGACGCGTTTGGGTATTTGAACATTTGAACAGCCTTCTGTAAGTTTTTCTCTTTCTGTAGTAGTTTAACGAACTTCATTTTCCCCTGCCTGTATAGTGCGGAAACAGTATCGCAGCCACTAAATGCATGCAGAAATAAAATTTTGTCCCTAATTGAATCATCCGGAATTACTCCCGCTAACAGCCATTTCAAAAGACTTATCGACTGGCCTATTAGCCAAAATTTGATTTTTAATCTTTAACTTTGTATCCCGAATCCGGGGCAAGTTGAGCATTGTACCGCCAGATGCAGTCACATAAAGGACCAGCTTCTACACCGCAAGTATTATACATACATACATACATACAAGCATTTGTCAAAAATTGCAATTTGTACAGAAACCGTACACAATAGAGCGTTAGTTCAAGAGACAAATTTTCACTTATAATACCATGAGTAGTCAAAGTTATGTCGACTATTTTTGCGGTGGTGTCACGAATGTCCATTGCGCTTTGGTACGATTAGGACGAGTGCGCTAGCACGAGTCCTAATCCCAAGCGCAATGGTCATGAGTAGTGATACCACCGCAAAAATAATCTACTTAACTTTGACTAAGAATGGTATTCGAGGGACTATTTAATGAACCAAACTACTTTTTCAAATTAATTTTCAGTAAATCTAGCAACAAACTACGCAATTTCTATAGTAACAGAACACTAATATTGACTTTTTCTAATAAAAATCGCATTTGTTAAAAATAGTCACTTGAATACCTTCTAGGAAGATATATCCACTGATATTTTTTTTATTGGTCAAGAAACGTCAGAATTCTGGATTTTCATTGGTCACTTTTTGACAGATGACAGGTGAATTGAATAGTCTCTAAAATTTTTAGCTGAATTCAAGAATGTAATAATATACTGGGTGTTCTATTTAAAATAGGAGTTAATTAAAAAAAATTGGAAAAGAAAACAAAAGAAACCCATTTTAGAGGTATTAGACTGGAAAATTGCCTAGCTCACATCAATACACATTAAAAATTTAATAAAATTGTAAAGTTTGAAAAAAATCGTTAGAACCGTTTTTGAAAAAATAAAAAAAACGTCTTACACCCGAAAGGGTAGAAAGACATTAGGATTAAGTAAGTAAAAAAACTGAAAAATCACAAGAGTAAACACCTACTTCCGGTTATGCGATTTTCTTCAAAAGCTTGCTGTCGCATCTAGATAGTACACAAAACTTATATATGAAGTTTAAACGTCATACCTCTTTTCGTTTTGAGATATTCTGCTCACAAACAGACATACAGACAGACAGACGCACAGTCAGAGCAATGAACAAAAACATGTTTTTTGGGTTCAATGGACTTTAAAACTTGAAGATCTGTTGAAAACTCAATTTCGAATTTTTGGGGTGAATCCAATACTTCTTTTATCGTAAAAGAAAGTAACAAGCAAATGCTCGAAAAAAAATATACTTCGACGCCTATGAATTCGAAACAAGCGAATATATGACAAAAATGTATAGAACATTTTTTGTAGAAAATTTACTCTTCTTTAATTTTAACAACTACTACGTATTTTGCTCAAAAGTTGATACTAATCGAGATATTCACTAATATTAGGAAAAATATAAAAATTTAGACCTTTTTTTAAGCATAGTTGTTAAATCCGGGCCTGTCAAAGGGTGCAAAAATAATATATTCCCAACAGAACAGATTAAAATTTATTCCAGCTTGTCCGGAATTACTCCCGCTAACAGCCATTTTAAAAGACTTATCGACTGGCCTAAAATAGAAGATTGTATTTTTAACTGGACGCAGTACGGTTATCTCTTACGTATTTTAAATGCTTCTAGTGTAGCACTGATTCTTTGTAAACAGTGAAAACAGTGTGATAATATTTAAACAGTTTAGAATTAGATATTAAAGCCACATAGGTATAAAGTAGTAGTGCGATTTGAAATACAAATGGGACTTTTTAGTGTGCTGATTATAGAGTTGAAGGAACAAATATAATTTGTGTAAAATAAACTCTGCAAAAGAGAATAATATGCTAAAATGAAGAGCGATGTTCTCAATCTCTGTATTATAACCGTTTCTTCAAAAAGGGTGAGCTTTTCTCACTGTAACGTATTGCGCTAATAAAAGGAAAATATTCCAAAACAAATACTAAAGTATAAAAATAATAAAATATGTATCTATTGTGGTAGGTATAGATCTCATACATTAACTTAATGGTTATCAAGCAATATGTCGTGAAGATACTCATGATACTTGACAACTATATCATTATCATTTTCATGTAATAAGAAACGGATGTATATTAATCATTATAGTAATTTAAGATACTTTGAACCTATCGGTGGTGGTTTACAATTACCAGTTACTTAATGACAAAATTGCAGCCTGCACTTCTGAAGACCTTGGGCACACCATACCATTCCTGTATTATAAAGTCTTCCATGCCTGCTTTTGATGCAATTCGTTTTTATTTATTTGTACCTGGGCTACTTTACGCCATATCAAGAACGTCTTTCTATAACTCCACATCAAGACCAACTTCCTGTTGAGGTACGATCCGTGCACTGAAAAATGTTACAGTTTCATAAACAGTGCCGAAGACTGGTTGAAAGACACTTTCTCCAGGCACTTCTCTGTTGGAATAGGAATTGATATTCAGCAACTGAACTATTGCCGCTCTCATTGTAGTGCCAATGAATTAAAATCGTATCGGCATCTTCATGTGTAAATGTCATAAGCATTGGCAAAATAATTATGTAGGTAATCCCTAATTAAGCCACAGTTACCTACAATGCATATTATGCTATAGTGCCTACAGTAGAAATTTTTATTAATAAGAGTAAATATATCCATCATGGTTGAGAACTGAACTTATGTCTTTAAAACCTGTCCCCTGAACTGATTCTCCATATATTGCATATTTCTCCTTAACCACCCTGTCTGTTAAAAATGTGCTGTACTTGAATAGAATTTAAATGTACTGGTAATATTGGAAAGTAAGGAACAGACTATGGTTAATCCAGGACAATATTACCCTGTGTTACTTCTCATTGCTCACTGTCTAGCATCAGTGATGATTAATGTGAATTTTGCTCAATCGCTTAAACAAAATAGTGTCAAACAGTATTAACAGAAAACACTTTTCCAATGGCCTTTCCACATGTGTTCATTGAAGTGTTTTACAGCATTTGTGGTTTGTGAATATGAATTCGTTACACAAACTACAAAAAGGTGGTGCATATACAACTATGTATTTTGAAAGTATACATCCAAGTCAACCTAGTTAATGATACAGTGTGAGCCTTTGTTGAGTAAAAACACAACCACCAATAAACTTATACGAGAGCCAAGCCATAATTATTGAGAATACGACACTCTACTAGGCCGTGAAAAACAAAACATACAGTATTATTTAGAGTAACTCTTTATCTGCCATTTAAGGTTTAGTTGTTGAAGTTACGTTAGTTAGAACCGGAGTTGTTAATTTTTTAAAATGGCATTAAAAGTCAAAAAATGGAATTAACCAAAGATCATTGTCGACTCATGATCTATTATGACTTTAAAAACTGTTTAAGCACTTATGAGTGTAAAGAGAATTTAGACTCGGCTTTTAGTGAATACGCATCTTCTTTTGTTACAATTTACTATGGTATAAAATAGGAATTTTGTTCAGCATCAAAAAGGAGCATGCTCCAAAAACCGTTATAAAAAAAAACATTGCTGCTATTAAGAAAATAATTGAAGAGGGCGATGAAGCCTCTTATGTGGTAATGGAGCATCAACTCAAGATTTGATCCGCAGCTGTTAACCCAAGCATACACTATCACCAACATTGGCTTTCTGATTCCTAAAAAACTGAGCGTTTCAGAATTGGCCATAAAACTGTATATCTTCTAAGTAATGGCAAAAAAACATCTTTATCCAATATTCTCATGAGTGACGAAACCTATATTCCAATTTTCGACATACCAACCGCCAAGAGAGTCGTGTATGAATTCAAGAAGATGAAAAACTTCCAGCAATGACCAAGAAGTAGCAGGATATGAAAAAAGTTATGTATGCGGTATTCTATAAAAGTACGGGTTGTAATATATCTCTAGCCCTATTCCATATTTAATTAAATATATCCTTTTACTAATTATTTAAAGATAAATACTATCAGGTGCACTTACCTTACTTCTTAACACAATAAATAGGAATTGACGTAACTCCTAAATCAATTTGACATTTAAAATTGTGTCATGTGATTATGATTTTTTAAAGCCTCCACTTGTCAGTTACAATCAATAGGACTCATAATTCCCAGATAAATGGGTTAATCTTCAACTAACAGCTTTCTCTAATAGTTAAATACTGAATTACTTTTAAAATATAATAACTATTTGACTTTATGAACGAAATACAAGTTTTAGGCACTTCACAAAGTTAAATTCATACTTTCAGTTTGTTAGTAGCAGATTGAAGTTTGATCTGACATTACAAAATAAAATACATGTTGTCAAAAATAATTTAATCAAATGTTAAATATATCCAAACTTGATTTAAATGAAAATTCTAAAAATGACCTAATTCCAAGATGTATAAATTTCAAAATATAATTGTCGAAAAACGTCGAGTACTCGAATCACTATCGAATTTAAAAAAGTAATTCTTCTAAATTAATTTCTAAATATAGTACAATATCTTAACGATTTTCCGCACCAAACTTGCTTTATAATTTCTTAATATTTGGTAAAAATCGGGCACTGACGTTCTGAATGTTTAGCTTGTACCTGAATGCTCTACTTCAGCTCCTAATTGGATAAATTCTAGTCAGCAAACACCTCCTTTGGTTGTCCCTGACCAAATCAAAACTCGTTGTAGCTCTTTGAAAACTCTATTACTGGGATATACAGTACAACAGCATACCACAACACTCACTTTCACTGGTTTTACTGGCTTCGTAGTAATTTTCAACGTTAAATCGAATCAAATAATCTTGAACTATATATTTGAATAATATTTGTGACTTGAAGTCAAATTTGATCGTCGAGAATGCTGTATTACTACTACGTATCAAATCATCAATTATTATTTTTTACAATGAATGGGAATTTAACCCATAACGCGGCTATTTCTCGTAGATTATGAATTCAAGTTATTTTGTTACTACCAAATATAAACAACCCTCTGGTTGCTCTTACAACCCCACCAGTTAAAACATACAACTGTTATATCACATGATACGCATTAGACATCTGGATATAATTATTTAAATTAAATGTATCATACA
>CALNHX010013346.1:0-17862 GCA_940337035.1 Agriotes lineatus
CCTGGGTTTTGTTTTTGCATCTTGTTGATTGTCATTTTTATTTTCTTTGCCAGTCGTTTATTGCCTTGTGTTCAATACGTTTGTAGGCGATAGCCTTTTCTTTTAGTTCTTGTTGATACTTGCCTAGGTGGTTTTTTTATCTCTTCTGGGATGACAAGCCGCTGGTGGCTTGTATGTTTATTTCATTCTACAGTTGCTCTTTCTAGTTTACTGTGACTACACATATCCAAGATATACAAAAATATCAGTTGTTAATGTACAAGACTATTTTATTATAAAACTGTTTGTCGTTCCTTAAATATTCGTAAATTATAATTATGCACACAATTTTTAAATTTCTTTTAGAAGCAAAATATCCTTGCATCCGATGCATTTAAAAATTCAGACAAGTCTTGATAAATACATAGTAGTGACCAGGCTATTTTAAAATATGATTTGCCTATTTGAAGGAGTTTATTTAAAGTCACATTAACAGAATGAAAATTCGTAAATATAGGTTAATGAGTAATTTTACGTCTTGAGAACTCCTTATCTACATAAAATGATATTATATTTAACATCAATACGGTACCAAAATTATAAACTAATAACTTCATTTCTAATTGCGCTATACTCACTATACTATTTTCGTCAACGTTTACTACTGTTACTGTTTAATCATTAAACACGTTTATTTTAAAAGTGTAGTATTATGACAATTTCCTTAAAAAAATATATTCACCTATAATATGCAATTCAAGTTTGTATTAAAGTAATGTATTCAATTTCGAATTTACAATATTATTTAACTTACACATAAACACGATTAGCCTGAAAAACTAAACGCTATGGAAACAGTTTCCGAAATGTACGGTCTTCAATTAGAAACATTCATCAATAGTGAATAAGTCAGGCGACGCCTTTTTGTGAGTAAATCGATATAAAATCTCGGCTACTTATTAATCTGATACATTCTGAGGCTGCGGGAATTATAGATTCAGTTTGGGCGAAGGTTCTAAAGAATACGCTGAAATCAAACTTTTCAATTTAATAATCGAGATTAATATAATCCTAATTTGCATTTAAATTTACGACCACAACATGGTTGTTGACTAATTTAGTATCTTAAAAAGCCCCTTGTTCAAAAATGCAGCATGTTTCGGCCGCCGAGAAAAAGGCGTTTTCTTAAGATATCCTGCATAAGGATCTAATTCCGAGGAGCTCGTTGCCCATTAAGGCAAGAGCACCTATTTATCTTTTTATGTGCAATTACTGGATTCATAAATGACTAATTACTTTCACCACAACTGTGTTGTACAGAAAAACTTTCAACCCCTTAAAGCCGATTTATGTTTGGGCTTTGAATGCAAATTTGCATCTTAGACACTTTTAAATTTCCTAACGAAGCTTGTAATTTAGGAACAAAGTGGAGTAAACTCTTCATGAATCATGAATTTACTTTAAACTTATCGAAAATTGGAAGCGCGAGTTTTACCAAATATAAAGGTATCGGCTTTGTACTAAGCAGCTTTTACAGCACAATCTTGCAATGGCCGATGGAGTTGTGGCACTTCTGCACACTTGAAATACTCCAATTCTTTCTTTATCCAATTAAATGCGCTAGCGCTCTAATTGAGGTTTCCTATTTGATATATTTTTGTGAAACCTGTGTTTCAGCATAACTCTAAGTTGTAAATTTCCAAGTATATTAGGTTAGGTGATTAACAAATGTAGAAGAAATTAATAATTAGATGTTGTACTTAACCTTTTTACCTAGCAGTTGCAATGTTCTTAAATTTCCATTGATGTTGAATATAGTGTAATGAAATGGTTCAGTGTAATAGTAGTATATTATTTATTGATTAGTTTATTTATTGTATTTTCATTAGTAGCAAAATGTAATTTGCGCGAATTAAACGTCGGTCACGAATAAAAACTATCAAGACCATGTCGAAGTATAGAAACAAAATATTTTAAAGCAGAATTGTGAGGGCAATGGACAGGAGATGCAATGGTAAAATGTCAAAATATGAAATAATACAAACGTTTGAAGGATAAAGCATCATAAACGAAAATACATATACAGTTAAGCAATAAAGCAAAATCGTAATGGAAACAATAACAAATAAAGCTCTGCTAAGAAAAAAAACAGATAAAACAAAAAGAAAAGCAAGATCAAGACATACGTCGTTAGAAAACGGATATAAGGACATCTTTAGAAGCTTTACTCGACGGCCGGAATAATGAAGAGAAATTTCCGCTGCTGTATATATGAACTTGTTAAAAAATAATCTAAATTGAACTTTACATTTTAATATGTGTATCTTTGACTTGATGCCAAAATTCAAATGTTGCTCAATTGTTTCTGGAGATAATATCTCTAATTTCTGTAATCAAACAGAACTGTAACCCAAGTGATCCGGTGAATGAGCTGACCATTCTTTTGATGTGATGACGTTTTGTGCATGGCCGTTGCGATTGTATGTTTCCTTTGCCATACGAATTTTCATAGAATCTTGTTGAAACGTTCACTCTTGGTTTGCTACATATTTTTCCGACCTGGAAAATACGATACGTTTCAAAAAGTTGCCCAACCCCATCAGAGCATTCTTCTGAGCTGTTTTCATCAATTAGCGGGCTGTTAGAGTGACGTAAGAACTTAAGACATCTTTGCAGCTTTAAAAATTCTTTGTCGTTCGCCAGTAGGTGTACTTTCTCAGTGTGTATGATTACATAAAAAGCTCTTTGATTATTATTGCTTCAAATACATTGTTTTCAAAGGTGTTCTTGGTATATCTTATTCTTCTTATTTTATTTGGTTAATGGCACAACAGACATAATATAAAACAGTATATACAGGTGGTATAATATGTAAAAGAAAAAAAAACACCTATGAAAGCATGTAAATATAAAATTAAGTCAAATTGGTATAAAATAAGGTTTCAAGTTTTACAGATCCAGATCTAATTGTTGAAGCAACTGGATCGCTTCTGGTCGTTACTGGTACCAGGAAATGCTCTCTTTGGACATACATAGATGATATGCTGTATTTATCCCCCCATTTGTGTAGTGCTGCTTCACATCTACCATGGCCTCTACGCATCCAGTTCAGGTGGACCCAGGTTTTACGTGGCAGGTTGAACGGGCTGGGCAGTTTTTGGGGATCGAGTAGGGAATGCCATGTTGGGCTGGATTGGTTCTGCCACTCTTCTATCTACTCGTTACTATACCATTGAGACTCTGCTCAATGAGCTGTTGGGCTGTTTTCACCGGGAGTTTTCTGGACCTAAGCCTGCCAAATGTAATTAGGTCTAGGTGAATGGAAAAAGCTGAGTTTCCAGAGATTTTCTTGAATTCTCGAAATATTATTTTCTTCCTGCGAATTTTTGAAGGTTCTATGTAGCTTAATACTGGTAGCTACGCAGTGGGTGTGGATTTGATGTATCCTGATACTATCCGAATGGTTTGGTTGAGACAGTGTCGACTTTCTTGACTTGGGGGCTATTCATCCACGTCGATGTACAATACTCCACTGTCGAGTAGATTAAGCTTAGCGCTGAGGTGCGGAGCGTAGCAGCTTCTGCTCCACAAGTTGATCCCTTCAGTTTATGTAGAATGTCGTTCTGGCTCCTCAATTTTGCCGCAAGACTGGTTAAAGGTTTATTGTAGGAGAAAGTGCGATCTAGTGTTACTCCTAAATATTTTGGATTGGGGTTGTAAGGCAGGGTCGTACCATTACAAGTTACATTCAAGGTTATGCCGGCCATTTTGTTGTTAAGGTGGAAGCAACATATCTCGGTCTTAGTGGTACTTGGAGTGACTGGCCATTTGTTGAAATAATCCGTCAGTACGCTGAGATCATTGGAGAGAGTGTTTTCTAAAAATTCCATGCTTGTATGCTGGCTAGCAAGGGCCAGATCGGCGGCGTACGTAAATTTGCGGGCTGTTGTTATCGGCATGTCAGCTATGTAAATGTTGAAGAGGAGCGGTGATAATACGATCCCTGAGGAAGGCCGTTATTTAGTATCTTACTTACGTTCCTGGTGTTTCCACGAACGTCTTCTTATACGATACCACTATGGTCACAGGTCCATTATCCCATTATCAAAGTATTACAACAAACACTGTTTGTATTCTAGCTTGAAGACATAAGCCTAAAGAGTCAATAGAGTCAATAATAATAACGTTTGGGATTTTAGAATGCAACAATAGTATACAACGTATCGGTCATATTGTATACCTAGGAAGCCTGCAATTATTATACATAAGGTGGATTTGCTTATTTCAATTTTTACAAAACTCAAATCCATCCTAGTTCTGTATTCTTACCCTGTAATACATTTTAGTACCCTAAACCAATTGTTCTCAAATACTTCGTTTCAAGATCTACCACATTGTCAATTTTCCTTGTTATTGTGGAAATGTTTCTGATTATAGCAGACATTATCAATAAAAGGCAACAAATAGGTTTGTCCCATAGTATGCTATTAAATACATGAAACTTTGTACTTTTTAGGTCTTGCAGGTCAATTATTAATTTATTTGGTTTTAATCCTACTTCTAAACTGTTTACTGTCTTCTCCTATTTGGTCTATTTTAGTTATACAGGTAGCATCGTCACTTAACCCAGACACTAATTACACTTCTTATTTACAAGCTTTTCTATAGATTAAACATAACCCACGATAGTTTATGCTACAGTGACATTTGACGTCATTATGGGTAGAAATATGAGAAACTGTCACTTGATCAACACGTATGTGGAAAATTGTAGGTATATAGAATATTTCCTTTATTATGTGTTTCGCAGCTAGTTTTATTTTTAAATTTGGTTGTAAAGATGAGCTATTTTGTAACACCAAAAATAACATCTTTCTTACAATTTACTTTTCATTCTGTCAAATAGTCTTTATATACGTGTGGTTGATTAAATAACTTACTTCCTTTATTAAGTGTCGATTCTAATTTTTCCTGTTATATTCCATATTTAATGAGATGGTTCTGGTGTTGAACTCATTAATGCAATAGAAAGAAGTTTAGTATAGAAATCTTAGTCGTTTAATAACGTAAAGTATACATTCTTGCTATAAACTAAACGATCCTGCTTATTATTAGTATTGACGGTATAAACCTTGATAAACCTTTTTCAATAGTTCAGTTCTATTAGATCTTGTTTAAATTCATTTGTCGATTACTAAATGCCTTGAGCTAGTGATATTATTTGGGGACGTAAATTTGGTTAGTGAGCTAAATATTTATTTAGAAATGTTTGCAAAATTTTGGACGATCTGTAACTATTTAGAAACGAAAATGTTATCCAAGTACACCAAACGCATTTTTCAGGAAGATCAGTGAGTAGTATATTCGTTAATTCGAAGTTAGTTGAATTAATAACGATTAGTTTTAGCTATGAGTGCAGTTTTGGGAATCAAATACATATATTTGATAGATAGTACTAAATATTATTATAATTGACTATGTTACAATGGTTTTTATGTATGAAAATGGTTTTATGTCATAACAATAATTATAATATTTTAGCTTCTGACTTTTACTATACTTTAGTTTATTTTCAGTCAATTCTCTTTTAAAAATTGAATTCTAAGTAACTCATTTGTCCTTTTATAAATTATGGATTATCAATATTATTAAATCCTAGCTCCGGTAGAAACATTTTACTCTTGACTAAAACACAGGTCGGATTTGTTCATAATCTAGACTGCTTTTATTCCTGAAATGTCATTATTTTATTTCATGACAATTTGTACGTTTGTCGCCTGTCACTTCAAATTATCAAAGTGCAAAATCAATTACAAATACCTCCTGGTTACACTACTTGTCATTTAACAAATATTAAATAGTAAGTACTTCCCTCTTTAAAATTACCTCACTTCACCCTTTCTATATTTTTCTTTCTGTTTTTACATAAATACCTGTATGCTGTCACCTGTTCATGGACCTCTACACTTTTCTTTACCAAGCCACACGCATCCAGTAATCTCACAGAGATTTCCCAACGCCCAACAAATCCTAGTACGAACTCTACCAAACACCAGGATCCACAAAGACTTCTTGGCCAAACACGTCAAGGCACTTACTACCTCTCTCCAACAGAACTTTCAGCAGTAAACGCTTTTTATGTCTTCCTACCAAAATTCTTAAGCAACCTACGACCTAGTATCACGAACCTCGACTAGATGCAAGTTATAAGATGGCACTTCAATGACAAGCTTGTGGAATTAGAACTCCATTAGATGAAAACTTTCTATCCAACCCATAAAACGCTCACTCTGCTAACAATCTAGATGTAAACCACTTCCAGTAAAACAATTCCCTGTTATCCAATTCATGTGATGTAATGTAATTTGACAATAAACTCAGTATGGCATCCCATTCCAGAAATTGCTTTTGTAGATTATAACTGTAGTAGGTACTTAGGGCATTCGCACCGCTTCCATTTTCTTCCTCCCTTATCCTCTTCACGTCTTTAAATCTTTTAAAATTTACTTTCCTTTTCTTCTCGCCAATTTTAGTTTAATTTACAACCCTTTTATATTCCACACAGATTATAACTTTCATAAAGAGTTTATTTTAATAATTTTAGCCGCTCACAAAGATATTACATGTTTTTGTACCACATTAGTTTTACGTACTCATAAATATTATTATCTCCTTAGTGAATTAGTTTAGTCCAACACTCTATAGAGACTTTATCATATTTATCTAATACCCACTATGTTGAATAATATTTCTCGAATAAGTATTTGCCATTAATCCTCCACTTCATTTTAGATAATAATCATTCAATTGAATTTTAAATTCTATTTCATTTCTTTACCAAATACATTTTAATAATTTCGATATCTTTCTAATACTTAAATTCATCTTTGTAATTTAATACTGTATTTTTTAACCTTTTTTAAATCTGATATTAAACCCTTATACTGAAAACCATTACAATATATATGTTTTGCAAGCGTATTTAGGGTTTCTTGAATCTTGGAAATTGAAACAAGTTTTTATTAGTAGTTTCATTTAAATATCAAATAAATGAAATAACTAATGGAGATGATAGCAGATAATTATGACTGATATTGATATGTCTTATTCTTAGCACTTCAGCTCGCGTTGTGACATAGAAACACGACGGGTCTGGATTACATTTTTTATCACTCGTAATTTTTGTAACAACCACTGCTTAAACGACAGTTTTAATGCAAATATTTTCTCTCTGTACACATTTTATATTGATAAGCTAATTAGCTACGAAACAGTCAGATTTCCTACTTCTCGCTCTTCTATAGTTTTCAGTCGTGCTCGGGTATTTCAATACTCCACACAGCTTAAGCTAATGACATAAGAGATTATAGCTGTCTTAAAGAATTTATAGATATTATAAAGTTGCTGTATCTGAAGATATTCTATTGCTTTGGTAATACCTGATATTTTGAAGAATGTTTTCGTAAAATATAGATATGCTTTGGGAACAGAATTTTTCCAAAAATGTATGTGTACTTAATTGATAGTTTATTCAGGTCTTTAAAAGATTTTACTGTTATAAACTTCTAATTTATGCAGTTTCCATTATCTCTGCGAAAAATTACTAGCATTCCTACAACTAGTTATGTGACCTCTGTATTATTTTTAAAAGCTACTGTTATATAGGGTGTTAAAATTTTAAACAAGTTATAATTGTTCCATCTATAGAACAAAACTATGCTATTATAATTTAGCTTTCTTTTACTAGCACATGCCTACCATCACTAGCACTCGATGTAATACCACGGTCTTCATCCATATTCGCTGTTGTGTGATACAAATTTTTGGGCCATAAACCTTCAGTGTCACAGTAAGATAGATCGATGGGGTGACAAACTGCTCAATGAAATTGAGAATAATTTAATATGACAACTTTTCTACATACCTCTTTCTGCAGTAGCAGGTTATGAATATGCGTGTATTATAGTATCATGTATATTCTTGTGTGTAGGTATGAAGTTCTAGTTAATGCATATTTTTGTGTCAAGATATTAAAGATATTTCCTCAGTTAGATGTATATTTATATAAATAATTCGCTTGGTTGCAGAAGAAAATATTTTTCTGGTATTTAACATTCGGTCTTGTAAGAATTGAAGTAATACGTAATGTCTTGACTGAATAAATAATTTGCTGGTCTTTGCAAACCTACATTAATTGTTAATAATTTTGCCAATTAAATGATTTTATTGAATAAGAGCCAACTGACTATAATTATCAGGTGTTTGTTGTAGTCGTCTTCATAGACAAACTTAATTCTATATAATATTTATTTCTGTCAATTTTTGAAGTTATTTTTCTTATATGTACTTAGTCTGGCTTAGTTATATATATCTCTCTCTCTTTCTCTCTTCAGCAGCCTTTTTCCATCCACTCTTGGACATAACCCTCCCCTAGTCTCTTCCATTCCGATCTGCATTGAGGTTTTTGGTACCATCTACTTCCCGCCTTCTCTTTTAGATCATCTATCCAGCGTCTTTTCGGTCTTCCTACGCTTCGTCTATTTTGTCTTGGCCTCCACATTACTACACGTCTCGTCCATCTTTCGTCCTCTTGCCTGGAGATGTGCCCTGACCACTTCCATTTTGAGCCTGCTATGGTTGCTATCGCATCTTCTACTTTGGTTTTTCTTCTTATTTCATCGTTTTCTATGTGGTCTCTAAGGCTTATCCCTAGCATTTTTTACGTTTCGGGGATTCTGCCCTCTGAGAGGCATTTATTCAGGAGTGTCTCTATTAACTCGATTGTAAGTACACCATCATTTTTTAACATTTCGACCGTAATTCCATCTTCACCGGGCGCTCGACCGTTTTTCATGTGGGATAAAGCATATTCTATCTCCTGTCGTGTAATGTCAGGCAGTTCCTCTGATCCAATGTTTATGACGTTTACATGGTCTATATTTTACGGTTCATTTAATGTCTCTCATAAACAGCTTATATAAAAATAGTACAAGCAGAATCAAAGTGAACGAAATGCTATCCGCCGAATTCCATCCACAATGCGGGGTTAGACAAGGCTGCATCCTATCGCCTGGACTCTTTAACATATATGGAGCATTTATAATGAGAAAAGCCACAGAAAACTTTGAAGGTGATATCTCAATCAATAGACGATACGGCTCTGCTCGCAAGCAGCGAAGACGAACTAAAAGATATTATAGAGCGTGTAGAACGAGAAAGCACGAAATTAGGACTCGAACTAAACATGTTTAAAACAAATAGTTTGATTATAGATAGACCACATAACGACAGACCCGACATACACGAAATAAACAGATATGAAGTAGTACAACAGTACATGTATCTGGGGTCACTAATAACAAACAATGATTCGACAGAAAAAGAAATCAGGAAAAGATGTGAAATGATTAGAACGGCTATGAAAAAACTAACACGAATATGGAAAGACAACAACATATCGAAGAAAATAAAATGCAGATTGGTACAATGTCTAATCTTCCTCATTCTAACATACGGCAGCGAATCCTGGACTCTCAGACAGAAAGACAGGAAAAAAGTCGATGCCACAGAAATGTTCTGCTGGCGGAGAATGCTGAACATTTCATGGGCAGAACACCGCACAAATGTATCAATACTCCAAGAAGTCAATATCAAGAGACGACTGTCGTACGAAATACAACTCAAATATTAAGATACTTTGGACATATTATGATAAAAGAACCAGACAACATGGAAAGATTAGTAATACAGGGGAAGGTAGAAGGAAAAAGATCCAGAGGCCGATCACCTTCCAGATCGATAGATCGAGTCACAAAGTTAACTGGAAAGCCTATGCATACGCTCACGACCGAAGCACAAGACCGAGTAAAATGGAGAGGAACAATACAAGATGCCGCAGTGGCCACTACATTCCCTACTGGGAATTAAAGACTGAGGAGGATTGTACGGTTCTGAGTTAGTGGTGGAGTATAGATTTGTGTAGAAATCTGCGACGATTTGTGTTATTTTTGTTTTATCCGTCTCGATGTCATTGTTTGTATTCTTAAGTTAGTGTATCGTCATTCGTCCTTTTGTAATTGCGGACCTTCATGTTTTTGTTGTTTTCTCTTACTTGTGTGATTTGTTCTGTGTTATGTTTTCTGATGTACCTTCTTATGTTCTTTTTAATTGTCTTGTTAAGTTCTGAATATTCTGGTAGTTCCCTATTCATTATCCTTTTTTGTTGCATTAGATCTCGAGTTTATTTAGTTATTTTTGTATTTTTGTGTGTTTTAGTTGTTGAGCATACCTTTTTGGTTGCTGTTTTTACAGCATTCCTTATTTTGTCTTCTAGTTCATCGATATCTAGTGCTAATAATTCGTCTTTATTTGATAGTTTCTTATTTAGTTACTGTATGTATTGATCAGAATTATGTTTCAATTGTTCTGATGTTGGAAATTTCTTTTGTCCTACGTATTAGCTTGTTTCTTTCGGTTTTCGTGTTTATTTCTATGGTTGTCCTTACAAGCCTATGATCGCTTCCGGCGTTGAATTAGTTTAGGACAGATACGTCTTTTATGATATGTTTTTTATTCGTTATTATGTAGTCGATCTCGTTTTTTTGTTTTGTTGTCAGGGCTTCTCCAAGTCTAACGTCTTTGTTCTGATCTTTGGAAGAATGTATTCATACAATATAGTTTTTCACCTTGAAAATAGTTGAGCAATATTTTTTCTCTAGTATTTATTGAGCCAAGTCCGAAATTTCCTCTATATTGGATGTTGTCGTTATTTTGCTTCCCCACTTTTGCGTTAAAGTCACCTATTAACAGAGTAAAGTGTGTATTTTCTGTTCTTCTGGCCAACGCGATATCATCATATAGTTGATCTATTTCCTCGTCTGCAGCCGTACTCGTGGGAACGTATACCTGCATTATTTTAAAAGTATATCTTTTAAAAATTGTCAGTGTTACATATATGACTCTAGGTGATATGGCCTTTATTGTGGTGACTAGATTTTCTTGTGGATCATTATTGCTGTTCCTCCTATATGAGTGTTAGTTTTTCCATTGTTTTGATATAGTAGGTGGCCTGATTTTAAAATGGTATATTTTGCGTCTGGTAATCTGGTCTCGCACATACCTATTATGTCCCATTTTATATGTTGTAATTCCTCCTCTAGTACTTCAAGGCGTTCAATAGAGCTTATTGATTGGATATTGTAAGTGGCAGCGTACAGTTTGGTTTTTTGTGTTATGGGTCTCTTGTGTGGTTGCGAGTTTTTGCTTCCCCCAGAATCCATGAGGCTGACCTTGTTCAAGGTGTGGGATTCGGAATACTTTGTCCTACCCACCTGGGGTACTTTCCCTTGTCTATTTAAACTCGCCATTTCTTTAAGGGTTAGGGGTGATAGCCCTAATCTTCCACGCTGGCTAGACGGGTTAGAAGATGTCTTTTCAGCCGCCCCTAACATGGGGAAGTAGACGCTGTTTACAGCCGTTTCTCTGAAGACAGACGCTGTAGGTGCTGGTTTTGGACAGCTCCGGGTATTTTATTTCCCCGGTACCCTCCATAGCTACAATAACAGCAACTATTATGCAAATTTAATATCAAAATTGCTATAAGGCAAAAACATCGTGGCAAATTGAAGCGTGGTGTGCTGTACATCGGGATAATGCACCGAGCCACACTTCTTGTGTTGCTATGGCTGCCATAGCCAATGCAGGCTTTGAACTACTTGACCATCCGCCATATTCTCCAGATCTCGCCCGTAGCGATTAGAGAGTGTTCCCCAAACTCAAGGAATACCTTCGGGGGAAGAAATTTTCATGTAATAATGAAGTAATAGATGTTGTAAATCAGTGGTTTGCAGAGATTGGATAATACTTCTTTCAGGAAGCCAATACAATGCTGGAGAATCGGTGGGATAAATGCATTAGTCTTAAAAGAGTTTACGTAGAAAAATAAGGTGAAACAAATTTTAATTTTGTAAAGTTGATCAGGGGCGGAGCATAGGGATCACCCCTCGTATTATTATCCATGAATATTGACGAGAGTCAGCAATAGCATTCGATTATTGTATTCAAGAATTACATTTTGCCAAATATAACTAGTTTTTGACGTAAATATTTACGTAATGCGTAACAATGTTATGTTTATTCTCTTTTTGGGGCTATACAAACAAAGACTTCAATTTTAATTGACTTCAACAAAATTAACAAACACAAATACCTAGACTAAATTTACTTACCGCTCATATTGACTTACACAGTTATTTATTTAGCGATTAACGTTCCAAGTGCGTGTCGATCGTAACTCCTACCTCCACATCGGTTTCTTCTATTTCATGTACAAAAAAAATCTTCCACCGTACAATTTATTGCCAGTTACCAAATGTTCTATTAGTCTACTGTTTCACTTGGTGCACGAATCACAGCTGTTAGACATGTGCAGAATGAACGGAAATTGACGTATTTTAGCAGTTATAATAATCTTCAGAAGCAAACTAATAAAAATAATAAATTATGATATGTTTAGTAGTAATTTTATTGAAAATGCTGATATTTTGAATGTGTTTGGTTCAATAAAGGAAATTCTTTTCAGGAATAGAAGCCATCAAAATCATGTTTTCCTATGTTACTAAATATATATGTTACTCTGACTTTTTACTTCTTCCAATTAATATCAAAATGACATTACGAATTCAACTGCAACTTTGGACTATGAAAATTCGATTTGCAGAACATATCTAAAATTGTCGAAATTTTCTAATTACTAATTAATATACGCGGCCGGGTCAGACGAAACACGTTCCAAGCTTATAAAATTTATATAACGGATTATTTAAAAAAAATCCGTTAGCCTTACGACATAACTTCATTAGCTTGTAGATTCTTTTATTTCTTTCTTTTATTTATAATAAAAATTCTATAGTCTGCTGGTCAAACCATTCTGGAACAGTCAGCTTGTCTCGTCTTCAGTGCATCCATTGCCTTGCAAACATTTCTTCTGCCATTCTACAACTGCCGATTTGAATAGCAGACTTCTCTATAAACACCAAGTATTCTCGTATGAATTTCTTGAGGAGAAATACCCTCGCAAGTTAAACAAATAAATTACAGCACGTCGACCTTGTTTTGTCACCGAGACTGCCAATCACGGCCTCCTAATTATAAATGTGTTTTAGTTAAACCAGCCTCTTACGTTCCTTTTTTCTTATATTGATTAGAATTACTATTCTTTATAAATAATAGTACACAATTCAAATATATAAAGATGGAATATAAATAAACCTGCTTTGAGAGCATGAAACCAATACCATTTATAATAAATTTCTATATGTATTCAATATTCTTGTGTCTAGAAATAAAGAATTGTATAATTGTATTAATGTCGTTCTAGGAAGAAGTCATACATATTATGTAAGTGCTATAATTAAATCAAGTTCTTGATTCTGTGCATTCAGAATTTCAATAAATATTTCTTGTGTAAACCTATTTTTCAGGTAGGTTATCAAGAGTGGTAAACATAATATGTCCGATACTGCACCTTGCGACTCCCCATACTTAGAAATTTTCATATTTGAATGTAACTTCGTTTTATATTGCTTTAACAACCGAACTTTAATGATTATGATTAACATAGCCGCAGCTGCTCAACTGTTTCAACAAAAAAATGCTCTCTTATAATAAAATATTTGCAAAAGAAAAATCGGAATGCTTCACACTCACACTGTTGGGAAAATTAATAGCTCTAGCGGCAAAATTCAGGATTAAACGAGATGATTTCTTTATAGTTTATAACTGATTTGCATTTTGCAAAGTAATGGAGTGTGTGACATGTCTCAATTCTATTTCGAACTAGAATTATCACCGGCACTTTACAATATCATAAACAGCCTGTTAAGACAGCATTTTTACTAAAGCGTTTAATCAATTTTATGTCCGTGTAAATGTCGCAATAAAACACTCTGGAATACAAATCAAGATATCGAGATAAGGAAGTGCTTTGTGCTCCGTCATGCCATGTCCTTTGGTCGAGAGTGTTCCTCGATTTGACAGTTGACATCGCGGCCCTTATTGATATACAAATCGAGTTAACTATCTGATTGTCACAACCGCAGCCCGCTTATCGGCCATCTCCCTTGACACTGCGACAATTTAAAATTGAAAATGAACGGAGAGATTGATATCGTGCTATCGTGGTATGTAGGTAGAACATGTACACATTTGCACGTACGTACTTCGTTTTACTCATTTTATTAACTGGTTAAGTGTTGCTTCAGCGATATCTCTACCGCAAACCGACTGTCGCATGACTGACAGTCATTACCAATAAGCGAATTGCTCTCGGTAAACATGTGGCTGCAAGCCCATAAGCCGGTCGTCTCTCTCCATAATGCTAAATGGAATGGTAATTACCGAACTACTCGTCCTATTCCTCTTCCATAATTGAATGCTGATGATCAGTCACCCTTAACTACTTACAATCATTTTTAAAGCCTCTCAGGTTCAGATCTGCACGATGAATGTTATATTTTTAAAACCAGTTCCTTCGGACATCTAAAATTCTTCGCATTTTCTCTTGGTTTGTGAAAAATCCTTTATCTAGATTTCAATGCAAAGAACTTTAGTAAAATTGAAGTAGAAATTAAAGACAATATTATTGTTTGAATTCCAGATTTTTCATCTTGATGAGTAATAAATAATTACTAACACTTAGATGTATTTATCAAAATGTTTATTAAAAGTCAGACACTCGAACATAGTGTTTGGTTTTAAGCAGATATAAAATTATTTGTTTATAAACAACACCTATTTTATTTTTACCAGCCGCCAAGCTATTTTTTATTGCGGCACCCCAAACACTTGACGGCTGTAAGAAATTAAAATTCACATAAACAATGTTTCTTCTATTAAAGCCATCCGCCCTTCAACGTAAAAATAATTTACCTTTTGTTAATTGCCTTCTGAAGTTAATCATCAACTTCGTCTTCTTGCTTCTTTCCATTTTTCTCCATAATCTAGACTTAAAGCATCTTTAACAGTTACAGGATCTGTGTATTTACAGCACATACATAATCTTGAAGATACGTCGGTTTGTTACTGATTCTGCACTATTTTTCATTTTTATTATATTCTTCTTAGAATTTCATATCACTATTGTGATCTTCCTTTCTTCTTCATATTTACTTGCCTGAAAATTGGATTCAACAAAATTTTTGTCTGCAACATTTGGTCGTTAGTTGATGTTAACAGAACATCTTGTCCATCAATTTGACTATTCATAAATATAAAATTTTCCAATTCATTCTTTTCATTTACTGAAAATTACTTTGAAGATAAATAACATTCCTGGAAGTTACAATGCGTTACTATTAGTGATTAAATGGGCGATAAGCTTTTATATCTTCCTTGTAAGTAGGAAAAACGCATTCTTCAGATTTACATCAAACTTCTTTCTTTGCTCTTTAGGCACATCAATAAATACTTGATATTCAAAAACTACTATGCTTTGTTGGGAATTGTATAGTGCTGTTTGCTGATGACGAACACTATGTTTTAGTAAATATGTATTCACCATACGTTTGAATTGTTTAAAACACTAACTATTTTGCGGTTCTGTTTTAAAAAATATATAAATGTTTGTCTACCTTTTCTTCTATGAATGTGACGAAAACTCTTGCACCTCAAATTAAAAAACATATTGATGTTTTGAATGTAACTGGTGAGCACATTACTTGACTGTAACTGACCTGGAATTTCACGTAGAAGTTGATTCTGTATCTTTTATAGACCATCTTCCCTAAAATGTACAAGTCGTTGATCCCACAAATCATAATAAATAAATATTGTAGTAGCCAATGATTTTCTTTGTGAATTTTAGAGCATTCAAGCCGTTTGCAGATTTTGCAACTGTGCCAAATATTTCTCCTGTTATACCTGTTATCATCCATTTCGCATTTGTTTCAACAGAAGAATAATTTTTTTTAATTTCAGGGATATATGAACATCTTCAACTATAACATCTTTAATTTTACTTCCTACATCGACTTTAGCTGAAACATTACCCACTCCTTTAGATAACTTTACCAGCTGCCATATTAACGGTTTAATGTAAATTGCTCGAAAACAATTGCTGAAAAAAAAATTGCTCGAAAGATAGTTCCTCAAATGGAAAGTCCCTGGAAAGCGTAGTTGCTCCAATAAGAATTTCTGAAAGAGAAAATTGCTGGAAATAAAATAATTTACTTAAAATTGCATACATGCAAAATAACTAAATGTTCTTGAAAACTTAACGAGTACAATTACATACCTATTATCTTCAAATAATAGTATCATTACCTTTGTTGCTAGTGGTGTTTCACTGATAAGGAGTCCTTAAAATATAGTATAGAAATGCAGAATATCAACAACCGTTAACGAGATTAAATACATATTAACTTTAAATAATCTTCTAATTACAATAACAACTTTCTGTCCAAATTTTTAGTTGACTATAGGCATCTATCTCTGTACGGTACCGGTAACAAAATAGAATTTATTAAAAGTGAAAGAGGCAAAAACAAGTCATTAATCGAAGGCTATTTGTTTATTAAAGACAAAGTTGCTGATAATAAAGTTTAGTGGAAATATGAAGTTCCTAAAAATTAAAGTACTCTGTTCGGGTGATAACAATCGACGACAAAATAACAAACATAAATAATGTGCACAACTGAAGCTGCAAGTGTAGACGCTGATAGAGTGTATAATACCATCAAAGAAAAGACAAAATATAATAGACACGCCACAGTTTCTCATATCTACTGCATTAGAAAATCTTGGTCAAGCAGTAGCAGCAAGATTGCCTACAGTAAGTTCCATAAAAAAACTATCAGAAATATTCCAGCAAGTGAAAATTTGGGTTCAGCAGTTCTAAACCATCGACAAGACATTCAATTTTCACCGGAGTTTACGGTCACTACAAATAGAGAAGATTTCTTATTATATGATAAAGGACAAGTGGAAGGTTTTCTACTGGAAGGAATTTACGTCTGTTAGAATCACCCGCACATTAGTGTGCTGATGGAACCTTCAAAACAACACCACTTTTTTTGGAAATTGTCTACCGTACATTGTTTACAAGATAATACCAAATGGAACCGTAGAAACTTATTTTTTCCTCAAAATTACAGAATTTAACCCTGATGCAAATCCACATGCAATAATGACCTATTTGAAAATGCGGTAATTGATGGGGGTATTTTTGTCATTTGTGCTAGGCATTTTTCCGACATATTCAATCGAATGGTTTGAAAAACATATATTAAATCGATGCCGACTTTGCATAGAAATGAAAATGCTTCCTGCATTAGCCTTTGTACCTGAAGAACAAGTAATTCAATATTTTGATATTTTGTGCGACGAAATGTGTCCCCCGAAGGAGCACAACCCATAATTGATTATTTTGAGAATCCGTGGATCGGTCGCCCAATTCGAAGATGTCGGCTTCAACCTCGTTTTCCTTTAAGTATATGTGGAATTGTTACGTAGGTACAGTTGTGATTGTATAACCTTATCTAGGATCTAGTAGTTTGGTTGTTGTTAAGGTTACACCACAACATATAAATAAACAATTTAATAAAAGATTCAGAAATACCAACACGTATTTCAATTTTACGCTCCTTATATAAAGGCATTATCCTGGTACAACTCTAGCATTTAATTACCTTTAATAGTACTCTTGAAGGTGAATCAAAAACTAACAACAGCATCGAAGGTTGGCATAGAGGTTTCCATAAGTTGCTTTCTGCAAATCATTTGGTAACTTATAGATGCTATCAAACGACAACAAAGCCTTAACGAATTGAAAATAGAACAATTTTTGTCTGGTGTTGAACCTCGAATGGGTAGTCGTAAATATCGCAA
>CALNHX010013347.1:0-17847 GCA_940337035.1 Agriotes lineatus
TTCGTCTGGAACTTTTTCGATACGAATGCAGTGGGTGGTCAGTTATTCAAAAAAAGTGAGGAGTGGGAGCCCGTATAAAAATCATATATTAGAAATGACCCCACAAATTCCTAGACTATACGGGCTCCCAAAAATCCATAAAGGCGACAATTGGCCCATTAGACTAGTTAATTCGTTCACTAAGTCCTACACTTATAAACTTGCCTCATGTTTAGATAATAAACTCAAAGGATTATTAAATTTTAACTTCAAATATAGTATAAAAAATATTAGTCAATTCATAAGCAAACTTAATTCTTTAACTTTCGAACATAACTTAACCTTTATTTCTATTGATGTTACAAATTTATTCACATCAGTTCCTATTTTAGATTGCATAAACATTATTAAAGGTAAGTTAATAAATAGTGCAATTTCAGACGCAGAATTAGAAGCAATAATGGATCTTTTGAATATTTGCCTACGACAAAATTTTTTTACTTTCAACAACATTCTCTATTCTCAAACAGACGGTCTTGCTATGGGCAATAATCTCAGCCGGGTCTAGGACAACTCGGCGCCGCCAACTCGGCGCCGCCACTTCGGCGCCGCCATCTCGGCGCGGGCCAGCTCGGCGCCGGGACAACTCGGCGCGGAGCCATCTCGGCGCCAGCCAACTCGGCGCGAGGCCATCTCGGCGCCGAATTTAAATTCGCAAACTAAAGTGATCGCCAAAAAGCTGGCATCAAATGAAAAAAAATTGTTAGAATTTCTTGGAAAATCAAACACTAACGACCAGAGGTAATTGCAAAGTAATTACAAATGGGCCAAACAAAAGTTGTCACATGACTTCCGTTATCAGTAAAATTTTACATTTTTTTAAAATAATTACGAAAAAATGCATTTACTACCCAAGATAGGGACAACATTTACGAAACAAAGTTGTGTTCTGGCCTTGACATTGTTGAGTTAGCTAAAACTAACACATAATAAAAATCGTATGAAAATCTTGCTTAATTTCCGAAAAATTGTACTTTTTGGATTTACACAACTTCGAAGAACGCCATTTTTAACTAAGTAAAAATCACCCAATATATCTAATACGGGCTAAATTATCTTTTATGTTTAGGTCCCATATCAAAGAATATTACTTTTAACAAAGACGGCTATGGAAAAACAAATATTTTTCAAAAAGTTTTTTATTTCATAATAAAAAAAATTGTTAAAAATAAAATTATTTAATTTGGAAAATAAACATTAAAGAAATATTTGTCATATATAAAGCACTTTATGTGTAATTCCAAAAAGTGGTATTTTTCGGAATTTAAGCAAGATTTCAATGAGATTTTTTATTGTGTGGTAGTTTTAGCTGACTGAACAATCTTAAGGCCAGAAAACTTTTTTTCGTAAAATGTGTCTCTATCTTGACTAGTAAATGCATGCTTCGTAATTATTTAAAAAAAAACGTAAAATTTTACTGATAACGGAAGTCATGTGACATCTTTTGTTTGGCTCATTTGTAATCACTTTGCAACCACCTCTGGTCCTCAGTGTTTGATTTTCCAAGAAATTCTAACAATTTTTTTTCATTTGATGCCAGCTTTTTGGCGATCACTTTAGTTTGCGAATTTAAATTCGGCGCCGAGATGGCCTCGCGCCGAGTTGGCTGGCGCCGAGATGGCTCCGCGCCGAGTTGTCCCGGCGCCGAGCTGGCCCGCGCCGAGATGGCGGCGCCGAAGTGGCGGCGCCGAGTTGGCGGCGCCGAGTTGTCCGGCTTCGATCTCGGCCCACTCCTAGCCGATATTTGTATGGATAATCTTGAATCTCAATTTCTAAACTCCGATAATCCAGTTGTCAAAAATATTGTTTTCTGGGTAAGATATGTAGATGATTGTTTTTGTGTAGTTAAAAATTTTAATTTCAAGATATTAGATTCTATTTTAAATTCTCTTAATAATTGTCATTCTAATATAAAATTCACTCACGAACTTGAATCAAATAATCAACTTAACTTCTTAGATTTCACAGTAATTAAAAATGTGAATGACATATCATTTAAAATATATCGGAAGCCCACTCATACTGATCATTCTATAAACGATCATTCTAATCACCCTCTGTGCCATAAAACAGCTTTCTTTTATTCTATGTTTTATCGTCTACATATCGTACCCCTCTCTTACGAAGATTACATGTTAGAACTTAAAACATTACTGTATATTGCCATAAAGAACGACTTCCCCATCTATATTATCAAAAAAAAATTCGATCAAAAGAGAAAACGTATATTTGATTCCTTTTGCTAACCTATAATTTCTCCACCTATACCCAAACCTTATTTCTCCATTCCTTTTGTGGGTAAAATTTCATATTCTTTCAAGAAATTATTTGCTAGTAATGATTTCAATGTTACTTTTTCTAATACTTTCAATTTACAAACTCTCTTGGTGAGAAATAAAGACCAAATTGGCCCCCTAAAGGAAAATGGCCTTTATAGTTTGACTTGCAATTGTGGGGCTACATATATAGGACATACCGGTAGAGATTTCAACATCAGAATTAGCGAACATCTTAATTGTATTAGAAAATCCAAAATTGAATCGAACTTTGCTGTACATATCAACGAAAACGATCATAATTTCGATAGGGAGTTTTTTGTAGAATATTACATTATTTAGATAAAGGAGTGAAGCTCAACATTGCTGAGTGTTTGGAGATAGTTTTGTCTAATAAGTCACAGGTCAATTTAAACGATTAATTAATATTTGCAGGATCGGAGTATTTGAAAAGTTTGCCGATCCCTTGAGTATTTTTAATGGGGTCCTTTTTCGCCTTTCACAATTTCTTTTATCGGCGCGCATGTTCCGCCGTATTTGATTGCCAGTTCTAGTCAACCCACCGTGGCAATTGTAACGAGTTTGTGCTGTTTATTTGTGATTTTGTGTGTTTGTTAACTTAAGTCATTTTTGGTTTGTTATAAAGTTTGTTTCATTGTCAATTATTTTGTAGAACGTCCCCTGAAGCCGAAAACGTTCGGGATTTTTTTTTAAAATATATGTGGATCAAGACGAAATCTTTAGTTTTATTAATAAATAATATTAATACTACTTACGGGAACTTGAAGATTTTCCTACGTTACCCTAAAAGTTTAATTTATTATTATTAATTTTAGATATACATTTTTCTTACTTTCTGTGGCGCCTGAGCGATATGACCAAAATCAAAGTTGGGCGTTGTAACCAAAATCATACTTGGGCGTTACGACCAAGTTGGGCGTTGTGACCAGAATCAAAAGTGGGCGTTGTGACCAGAATCGAAATTGGGCGGTGTGACCAAGTTGGGCGTTCTGACCAAAATTGAAGTTGGGAGTTGTGACCAAAATCGAAGTTGGGGGTTATGACCAAAAAGGTGGTTTTAGTGGCGTCGATAGCTCTCTCCTATAACAGGCGTCGGTGGCTTACTATACTCTCAACAAGGATTCACTTAAAACTTATGTGCGCATAACCGGTAAATTCTTCACTATTTCACCATATGCATCGCTTAACTTAATATAACATATTCAAAATTGGCAGTAATTCGAAACATGCATTACTTAATTAATAAGGGCTCAATTTAGCTCGATACAGTAATTAACTGGCGGACAATGGATACAACAGCATAAGTAAGCCGTTTCAAATATTCGACCAGGGACCAAAATGAATTTCCACTGCACCACAATGAGAAATGTAGTTTCACATTGGTAAGATGTGGTTTGCGAATTATGAAGTCCGACGACGTGGAAATTGTCTCGAACTTCGGCGAATTGCCAACCCCTTTCCACGTGCAGGAAAAGGCAGTGGCTTCAGTCTATACCCTGATTTTATTTACATAGGCAGGTCTAGCTTAGCTCCTTTCTTTGCGTTAGGAAACCTTCCACCTTGTGACTGTTTGTTCTTCACACATACAATTAAACCATGGTAAACATGATATCCTTATAGATACAAATATTACCTTGGTGGAGGAATATACATGTTGTGTTTCCAATGTTTATGGTATTAGGATAATTATGACAAGGGAATCTTCATCTAATGGTGGAAGAGCAGAAAGCAACGATCAGTTATTCTTCTTGCTCATCCTTCCCACATGAGCAAAAGCACTTTAAAATATTAGTATGCAGTAACACAGCAAGAGACCTTTACATTTCAATTTCAACCATCACATTGATCATATTCTGAAATGGCTAATTATAAAATAAATTTATAACGCCCGAGAGATGACAGCATTCAAAATGTAATATGCAAAATCATAGATCCTATTCCTTTCATTGAAATAAATGAAGATAAATGTAATTTTTTCTTTGTATTTTATTTGAATAATATACGGTAATTTTTACAGTGATTTTTAACAACTTTTTTAACCCTGACATCGAAAGCCTGCCAACGGAAAGCTATCCTTCCATTTATTGATGTTTGCATTGTGTTTCCAGAATTGACTCTTTGAATTATTCACCATGGTAGTTTTCAGTCTTCTTGTTATTAGGAAGTAAGCAAATAAAGTCTCAGAATCTTAATATTGGGTAAATATTGCTAGAACTCGAATTTTAAAATATTCTACTACACCTATTGTTAAACACGTACGGCTGAATGTAATGTGAGATTCTATACGCATTTCTATAGTGAATGCCCGCAGGACAAAATGTTCTGAATGAATTTCTAAAGCAAACTCTGATTACACTGTCAAATAAAGAAGCATAATTAATTTTCACGAGTTTCAGGTAGACAAAACGATATTAGTTTCTTGCTTGTAAAGCGGCACTTAAGCCAATTACCACAAATTATATTACTTTTCTGTAATTTTTGTTTGTAACTTGTAAATATTTTGCAATTGCAGAGAAATTTTCAGTAATAGTAGTATTAACGCTTACAATACGAAAACTTCCGAAGACGAGACGATTTTCAATAGTAATATCCCTAGTGCATGCCAAATTCTAGATAATTTTGTCGAGTGCACATTAGAATCAATTTGGTATGCAAGAGGAGTATTTTGCAGACTATTTCCCCAACAAAATTTGGCTAATTATGCAGTGGTCTAGATAGTAGGTAGGGACAGTCGGAATATCGTTAATCCACCCATGGGCGTCTCTAATGAGATGACGAGGAAATTTGCACTGATGCAAATTATCGATAATTTGCACTAGTGCAAAATTATCGCATAATTGGAATTTCAGTGGATAAATCTCAGAAATTTGAAAGATTTTATTGGGTTAAAGTGTGTCAGGGAAATAGTCAGAGAAATCGTTAAATACAGGGTGGCCAAGGTAAAAGAGGTCCCGTGTCCTGTACCATACTGAAAGTGATATTGAGCGCTCGTGCGGCGTCACCTGATGTCCAGCGGCCATTTTGTGTTAACTGTGTATTGCTCAGTGTTGCGTTGTCACTTGTTAATAACAGTTGTGAATACCTTGGCCACTCTGTACCTTAGAAGCATTAGTTACGTCACGTATTCTCAGCAATGACAATTTCGTACTTATGGATTTCGAAAGTTTCTTTTTCCTTTATGGCGCCATTTGCGCAGATTTAGAAACCAACTGAAAACGTAAACTATTGAAAGGATATTTATCGGCTCAAAAGTTTTTTAAATATTTTTTTGTTTAAACAAATTAAGTTCTGGAAAGCAAGTACATTCATCGACCTATAATTGAGCCAAATTAAAGTACAAAGCAACTAAGAGAGCTTTTATGTATAGCTCGGATTCGCTTTTGTTCAATATGTTTTTGTTAGATATTAATTTTCAGATGGCCTGTCAAGAATTCACAATGAATGGCAATAAACTGATGGACGCATTGACCTTTCGAGATCGAAACATTTTTATATTCGACGGGCAGCGATGTTTTTTCTTTCCCTTTTTCGGCTTAGCTGACTCTATCCGCTACATATACCAGACCACCACTATATTTCCTTCGAGCCCATAAAGAACTGATAACGTTACATATAAATTCGGGAATTTACAAAAATTCGTTTCTGGCGAAACCTTACATTTTTTAGAAGTCATAAGTTACTTTTTATTATCCCAATTTCGGATCATAAAGATATATGAATTTCGTCAGCTCGAGAATATAGAAATTACGGCGCGCGTGGAGCTATCCAATAAATGTCAACACGTAATATTTGCTGGTCTGTGGCGCTCTGCATTATTTAATTGAAATCCCGCTGCAATTTGCGATTTGAGATCGGCGATTAATTTTATGGTAATCCCGCGATACAGATTTATTGAGCAATCTCTTCAGTAATTACACTTTTCCATCCCCGCTCGCGCTCTGTACGCATGAAGTGTCTTTACGTTTTCAGTTATTTATTAAGCACAAAGCAACTGTTCGACTTACGCACGAGTACATCTTTAATAGGTATCTCATTACTGCGTCTCACGTCACCAAGAGTTTCTGTTTCAGCTCATCTGCAGCATTTCGCTACGTAATTGCACCCTAAGCATAACGAAACAAATTATTAAAGAGGAACACGATTATCTTTCCATTTTATTCGTGACAAAATCCTTCTTTCCGGTTGTAAATATAAATACGCAGCCCTAGGTTTTTATTCAGAATTTGGTGTTTGTGTACTGGGTTAACATTGTTTAAACAGATATGCGGATGGCCCAGCGAGCATATGCTCGACTCTCAAGCGCTGGCCCGGGTTCGATTTGCGGTGGAATTTAGACGGATCTTAAAAATCGTACGCTCCCCGGCTACCACGCTAACACCTGCGGTAGTCGTTAACCCCTAACAAGGGAACAACGCCACTGGCCTAATACAACGGGAAGAAGAAGTACTGAGTTAACATTGTTTAAATAATTAGGCATAATCATAATTACGTCACTATTTTTCTAGTCGTTTTAGTTCGTCGCGGAACAAAATATTGATTTGTGGACTTACAGTTTAATACGAGAGCAGTTCAGAACAAAAGCAGATGTAATATTTATTCAGACAACAATTTTCGGTGTCATAATAGTTATTTATTTATTAACGGCGTAATCAATAGAGTATAGTACGGGGGAATGTATAAAGTGCGACACGAAACGGAGACTTCTAAATTTCCCGAAGGCTATAATCACGATTATGCACTTGGTACATGCAATGTCTTATTTTTTTGGTTATCAAAATGGACACAATTCCAGGATATACAATTTTGACTACAGATTACTACGTCATGGTTGTGCAAGCGCTGCTAGTGTGCTGTGGTTTCCATGCAGATTGTCGGTGTTGGTGTACTACATTGTTGGTGTTTGTTATACCGATTAGCAACCGATAATTCCTCCGGCCATAAAAGCCACATTACACCCACTATCGAGGGGTAATAAATAAAACTATGGTTCCCAAATAAAAGGAGGCTTTACCTCCCAGCAGACATCGTTTTTGGTTTTTCATATTGTAGATTATTCGTGCTTCCATTACATACTTTGTTAGTTTACTCGGGAATATACGATGCACCTACGATTCCCCGCACGTTATGTTAAAGTACTTTCTGTTGAATATACAATACGTGTAAGTACAAATGACAGAAAATAAACTGTATTTAATCTATTACCGACTCTATAGTCAGAAATTTGTAATGCAAAATTTAACCATAAGGCAATACAGAAGTAAGAGGTCATGAATTATGGCAAGAGGGTATAGATAAAAGTGCAAACACAGTAATAGATGTAAGAACGTTTAGAGGGACGACTACTAACACTAGCCATTATTTCTTTGTTTGAAAAATTACACAGAAAGCATGTATATAAGTGAGAGTAAAGGAAAGAACTTGGGGCAGACAACGTGCTTAATCAACAACTAGATAAAAAAACTCAAATACAGCAAACAAAATGAAGGAAAGCGAATAATTGGTTTGTAAAACTAATTAAGAGGAAATAAGAATGAGATGGTGAAATACAAGAAGCAAAGGAGGCAACGAAGCCTTTAATTGAAAAAAGAATAAAACAGCAATGATTCGCAACTGCAGAGAAGTCACGAAAAAATTGAATAAATGAACAGAAACAGGAGGAACAACACATTTTCCTTCTAAAAAATACTAGAGTAAGAACGAAGACAAGTAAAAAAGGAATGAAGAATGTAGAAGTTGTATTGAAAGTGACGAAGAAAAGATCAAGGAAATATGGAAGCAACATTTTTAAAAATTATCAAATGTAACAACCGAGAATGAATAATTCATATTCTTATTTGGGTATTTCGCCACTCTGCAAATTAAAAATATTAAATAACGCAAATATTAATAACGAACGTTTCGAGGGACAATCTGCCCTCGTTATCAACGAATAACAATTAAAACGAACAAGAAACTTAGCTTTTTTCACTGGAAGGAAAAACGACCAACGACCATTGACGTCAATGTCAAACAATTCATTGGAGGTATCTACTTCGCGTGTGGAGTGCCTACTACACCAACAAAGCATTTACTGTCCTCAAGTTGTATTTACTTCTATGCACGGTATACATAGAAGAAGGTACTTCGCTCCAGAAATATCTATTTAATTATTTCATAGCATTTCTAAAAAATCAAATGGGATGATTAGTAGTATTTACTTTAGTTTAAGTGAGGTTGGTGTATAAGAAACTTCAGGGACCGAAAATTACGAATTAAAATTCGAAGAACAATTTCCATGACCCGATTCAACTTACCTGTTAATTTTTTCAGAGCCTCTCCTTCTTTTTTGATTTTGGGAGTCATCCTCTTATCAAACAAAATGTTATATTCCTCTAGAAGGGCAACAAAGCAAAATTGCTCATTTTTCCCTCGCCTATTTCTTGCACCGATTCAGAATCAGAAGAATCACTCATACTTATCGCGTTTGGCACTGTAAGTACACGTAATAGTACTAGTATAACGAGAATAAAGCAGGCTGTCTCCATCATCTGTCAGTGCCATGGAACGTTCTGTACTGTTTGAGAACGTTCCAGAACGCACTAGGAAGGACATGGCCAAAGGTGACTTAGTTATGATGAGGTAAAGGTAAAGGTTCAGGGTCATTTCAATTCTCCCAACTGGGAGCGGGCTGCTATAGGGGTCTTGCGTCCCTCTTCAGCCAAGAATGGGAATTTCAGGATGGGCGAGAGAAAGGAGGGGTGGAGAAGGTACTCTGTTGGCTCAGGAAAACCACTTAAAAATCTTAGTCAGAGCAGACGATTACGAGAAACGAACCCACGACCTCCCGAATGCTACGCAGACGTGGTACCCACTACTCCACAGAGCTCGGTAGAATGATGAGGAATTTGGACCATATATAAGGCGGTGTGGCAGATAGTAAGGAATATACCTACAGTGGAGGGTTTTTGGACCTAACACCAACGACCAGAAGCCACATTCTTCGCGTGGAGCACCTGTTGGACTACAGAAGCGACCGAGATCACTAGTCAGAGAAGTGAGAAGTGGTAAAGCGGTAGTAGATACTTCGATTTAACAGTAGATACTTCTGTTTAGCTGTTCATTGTAGTATCTTCTTCTTAAGTAGAGTAAGTACTTGTATATGAAAGAAAATGCTAGGTAGTAGAATATTTACCCTGACGATAGGTGAGTATGGAACTATAACCAAAATGATTTAGAATATTTTCTAGTGCGATGAACGGCAATAAATTTAGATTCAAGCCCCAAACAAACGAGGCTCGAAAAAAACTTGCTCCAAATCGTGCCATATCAACATTTAGGCTACGTGACCGCATTAGATATTCGACCAGCTACGCTGAAGATGGCGTGAAATTCTGTTCTACATTAAAAAATGCTTCTCAAAATTACCATAGGGCGCCAAAGGCTCTTTCAATGCAACCGATATGTCCGTAAATCTACGAGAACTCTTATTAAACTGATTAAAATTTTATAGCCGAACTAGCTACCGTTTGAAATAAACTCATAAGGGTTTGCCACATAAATTACTTGCATTAGCCATACCTAAAACAAAGCATAATATAAAAAGGATTCTATTAAGCTCACGGCTCACAGCCAGGCAGAAATAGAAATTCGTAATAAAGTACGATGGGTAGTCAACTCCTATAATATTTGTTAAAGTATCCCAATTTAAAGACCCTCTATTACGCGAGTGGATTCAGGGAATTACTACACTAACACAGCCATTGTTAACAACCCCAAATTAGGGCAGAAGGGCACAGCAAGATTCTACTTGCGATAGATATCAGAGACGCTATCTCAAGAGGATGTGTGTTTAAAAAACCACGCCGTGCACGCCTGCCAACAGCTACAGACAAAAGAATAGCAAAACGACATCGTGATTACTTACGGCTTGAAGACGAATAGATAATTCGCTTTGTAAGAACTGAAGGTCGTCAAGTGAATACACCGAACTCATAATATAAACAAAAGAGGCGCTGAAACTGAGTCAACCAGAATTGCGCGGGACGAACGGTAAAAATAAAACAGAATCAAAGTGTAGCGCTTTTCCACCGTAAGACTAGTTTTTATGGAAAGCAGATGTAAACACACTTTTAGATCATTTCCGTTATTGTTTCCTACGGCCACAACGTCAGGGAAAAGATTCCTAGCACCAACTGTATATGTATAAACTTTTTAAGTCTAAAAAAACATCCTTTCTAGAAGACATCGATCGTTTTCAGTGTTTAAATGTAGAGGTTTGGTTGTGCTTTCGTTGCATCCTTTATCAGTTTGTCTCGGAAATAAAGTGGTCCAACTAAGATTCGTCCTTAGACTTGAAAACAATTCAATTTACCCCTTCTCTTTGAAACCTACGCAAAAATTCAAGATGACAACATTTCTCTTCTGGAATAATGAGATGTGGAACTCAAGGAGCACCTATAATTCTATATCGTAGGTATTAGAGTAATTATTTCCACACAACCGATACTTATTCCGATAGATTAAGATAATACTTTTTTAATATTGGTGTCACTTTCAGAAGATGGTGCTGCTCTTGAATGCAATACATTTTTCTATATTTGGCAGGGAATCTTACACACACAAAGCTTGACTTACATTTCAGCCGATTTTACGTTGTCATTGACAAGCGACTTGATTATAATTCCTTGTGCAATGAAAGGAGGAACTATTTGTTCTGACATATTGACAATTATTAAACAAAAGTAACAAGGCAAAAATATTTTAGGTAACTACTACCAAGTCATAATAAATGATTGTTAAGTCCAGAGTACGTTGAAGTTTCTCGTCGTTTTGATTTTGCCGCTTTATTTATGTGTGTATGATATTAGTAAAAGCAAATTAGGAACATGAAACCCCGTTTTAAGCAAATAATGGACTTAAATGGTGATGTACACTTATGTTTATGCAGTATGCACTCCATACACACAGAACTGTGAAAGCTTAAATAACACGCTTGCATAGCAAGTCAATATTTTAGCGCTATAAAAGTGAATTATTCAGTAAGGAACTATATTCTTGTAATTCAGTAACATAACATAGACGAAATGTTCAAATGGCTGACAGCAATAGCAAAATAATTACCAGCGCCAAATGATTTTATTTGTCAAATGCAATATCGACCTAAAACACTCTCCAGTTGCTCTAAAAATAATTTTTAAATTTTAAAGGCAAATTCAGGTATAAAGAGATAAAACCATGTATGAAACATTAATCAATTCTTTTGCTAAGAATATATGAGTAAAAAGTAACAAGCAAAAAACCTTTTAATAAATTGCTAAAACGATGGCTGAAACAAAAGTAGGAATCAGTTTAACATGAAAATTTTAAACTATAAAGTAAATTTTCTACTATAGTTGTGTGAATCCATTACTTAGACAATATAAGCGAAAAGACTACCTTACAACGTCCTGAAGATACCATAATAAATGAGTCCATTTCCATTTTTCGTTTATGGCCCACTTCTAAAATATTATAGCGCTGTCTGGTGTTTTTTATTGTTGATACTTGTTCATCCTTTGCATACTTCAGTGTCACATTTCCTTTGAACGCGTGTTCAGGACATAAAAACGTCATAGGGCTTACTTTGTTGCTGGCATTTTTTAACGCTATACGTAAACTTAATGTGGCTATGGACGATTACCTTTTAAAACGCCCTACACTATAGTTTGAATTGACTATCATTAACAAATTATGGAAATTGTGAATGAAACTATTAATGCTTACTTATTTATTTCATTTAAAGTATTTTACATACTAGCTTAGCTTTTGAATGTGTTAAGTATTCGGTGACCCCTTTTTATATATATTAATGTCTCCTGAGTTTGACGTTTTTTAGGTTTTCAAGAACAAAGTTGCTTATAAAAGGTTGAGTACACGATTTGAATAACACGTTATTTTTTTCTATCACTTCCGCTGTTTGATAACCAATTTTTTCTCCAGTCAAAGAAACGTTTATCTACATATTAGAATTTTTATGGAAAACCTATACCTGGGGTATAACTGTCTCTTAGTACGAAACTTGTAGAATTCATATTAGGGTTACGGCGAAGTCGATATAGCAAAGACATGCGTGAGACACCAAATAAAGCTTTAGTAATAGAAAATTGATAGATAGCTGAGAAATGTAAAAATAAAATCTTTATATTATTGTGTGTTTATTGAGTTTATTCGAGTGTATATGATATTGATATTATTATTATTTAAGTAAATTACTTTATCATCTTAAATGGTTGGACTTTTACATCTTAGCAATACATTTGAAATTAAGATAATTATCGTAGTTTTTATGATTTTTTAAAATAATCGCTTTAGCGACCGGTTGTTTATCCAATGGGCCCGCTACACAATTAGATATTTCAACTGATCGGAACAACTTTACAAACATGGCGCTCCAACCTCACAATTTTTCAAAACAACTTGGATTCGTATTAATAAATACATCAATGATGACCTGCGTTGCTTAAGTGATTTAACAACCGTGACTAAATAGACGCCACAACAAAATACTCATGCCGCACTTCTTTCGGAAATGTGCAAAAACCAACGCCATCGTAAAAATTTTACCAAATTCTATTTTAGGATAACCTTATGACTTTGTTTGGTTTCCCTGATGCAAAGTAGGACACCAGACGTCCCCACTGCAAGTCCCACGACGGACAGGGGCTCCCCTTTCTCTCCCTTGGCCTGCTGTAACAAGCCCGATACATTTTCGAACGCCGTCAGCAGCCCGCACCATTCAAAAGCTGCTTAAAACTTTGTCTTTTCCCCAGTTCACAGGGTTTTGCCCTGCTCAGCACGAATGTGGCTGCCTCCCACACGCTTCAAGGGCTATGCTAACCTCGAAATTGCTCCATATCTTGCCACAGGAACACCAGCTACCACTTGACGTACTACTTAACACTTTTGAAAACTCTCGTAGTGGTGCAACGAATAATAGCAACCCTCTACAGCCTACTCAAAAGACATTAATGACAAAACACTGAATTGGGAAAAATGGGTATTTATTCGCTTTTAAATGGATTATTTGTGGGGAAGCCAAAATAACACACCTCACAGGTTGGCTCCACTTCCCCCTTCTTTTGTTTTACATTCATCATCATTATTATTCATTATTTCTAAGCCTGCTTTTATTGCATTTTGTTTCAATCAAGGCTACTACTATTTTTAATACCGTTTTTTTACAAATTATTAACTCTAAGACTATGTTATTCATACAATGTGCAAAACTTAAACTATCACATTTATAGAATATTTTGTAAAATAGTATTTAAATGGTTGACATGTTATTAACTGCTATCATAATTTTAGAGGCTTTAAAAGTGTTCATTGCACAATATTTTCTCCACTAAAACTATTATTAAAATAAAGTGTTGCTTTAACTAGTTCTGAGAGAGTGCTATGGTTTTCACCTCTCATTTAATATTCAACAGGCTAAATACGCATTCTGAAAATGGTGAATTGTTGAGTACACTCGGGAACGAGAAATCTTTTGAGGATATGTTTAAAAGGTTAAAATAAGAAAAATAAGCGAATATGTTTAAGTTAAATTTTTAAACCTCACGTAGATATTAGAGAGGGGTTAAATTAGGCTCTTGCCATTTTACTGAATACTAGTAACGAATACAAAAATAAAAACTAACGGTTATCATATAGTTGTGGTATTATATATAAGCTTTCTTGTTCTTTCTTGAATATATTAGTGGAGTCCTAAACAAATAATAAGTACGTCTTCATTGAGTTATTAGTTTTGTAATATTTTATACCAAATACTTCCATGTATAGGTATGGTAACGCATTTTTTTTAGCTATATGACAAAATAATCAAGGGTAATACCACAATAGACAAATTTTTTGAGAATTTTTTTTGTTCACATGCAAATTATTGCCTTTAAATTTCTCGGAACCAAAACTACGTTAAAAATTCCGCGAGACCGCAGGTCGAGTGGAATTTGAGCAGTTTTTGTTGAGAGAAATTTGCAATAATTGGCATGTTGATGAAAAAAATTCTCTTAAAAAAATTTGCCTTGCGTGGTATTTGGAAAGATGATTCAACAATATGGGTAGATGACTTTTACCGTATTCGGCAGCACACATTTTTAACGTTTTCCACTATTAATTCAATACTGGAGCTTCCAACACGATTATTATGGGTTTTAGAACGACGCTGATTTGCAAACTGTGACTTTGACGTTTTGGTGAAATGTCAGTCAAAGGCTACTCACTACATTGAAATTATTGAAACCAATCGGGCTCGCGTGAAAACACTGTAACATTAGGTGTTTTCAATGACAGTCAATTTTGATTGGCCGTTTCTGACAAATTGAACAATTTTCATTGGTTCGGTCATTATAGTGTTGAATAATCTTTAAAAGACAGCAAAATTCCAACTATAACTAGTAAAATTGACAACCATATATTGGATCAGTCTGGTATAAATTCCTTAAATCGTATCTCACAGAATTTATTAAAGAGTTTAGCATGTTTCAAACAAGTATGTGACTCTAACAATGGACCTTCAAGATATTATTTTCATTTCAAAACTTAACATATGTATACAGAATTTTTGGCTTCCAAACTTTGTATTTGTCTGTACTAAACAACATTTGTTTATTAATTTTTTACAGCTTAAAACCGTGGCTACGGGAATTTCATCACGTTGTTAAAAAATATACCATTTTAATTTCTGTACCATGCTAAATTGGATAACATTGCAAAACGAAGGCAAACATTTCCACAACGTATTTTTCAAATGTTTTGAACCAAAATATGTTAGGTCTTCAATTTAAGATAACAGTCCATTGCACTATAAAACTAGCGCATCCTTCTTTTTGAACAATTTTGTAAATGGAGGACTGCACCCAGCAGCAGTACTATCTTGCCGATAATTAACAGTGTACAATAAGTGTTGGTATTTCGTTGTTAGTAACAAACATTTTAGGTGAACACAGAGCACAATAGCAAGAAATTTTTCCAACCCAACTTTTCATAGACAACCAGTAATGGTTAATCAATCTTGACGTTTCAAGTTTGTGGTGGAGCTGCCATTGCTCACACTCCTTCACTCAAATACGTATTTTTTAATATCTGGAACAAAATAAATGAAAGTCTTACCAATATCAATCTAACATATATAAGAAAACAAACCAATAAGGTACGTTGCACTCACTGCTGCTTTGGCACTGCTAGTTTGAGGTTACGAAAAATGCTCAATCGCAGAATTAGGGGCGTGGTTAATTGGAAACTGCGTAGAATTCCAAAAATACAGATTCTGTAACCAGGAGAAATAGCACATTGAAACTATACTAAATATGTATTAATGGAAACTATTGTCAAATATGGAACCGTGGAGAGAAGAGAAGAGATCAGATAATTGACACTAAGACATGACTGTGTGCTCAAGACGACAGAAGAGAAGATGAGAGAACTAATGCAAATTGACAATTCTGGCTTTAATAGAGAAAAACAGATACATTGTGAAATACCTATGAGTACCTGACAAATCAAACATCTTACGTAAAACTATAGACAGAATGAAAGAGGTAATGGTACCATCTGCCCGTTTATTTACACTTTTATATATATATACATAAAAAACGTCTATATAATAATTAAAGTGAATTGGATCGTGTACACTTACGGTTGCAAACTCTATCTGGTAGATGATCTTTTAATAAGCTGTCTTTTGATATGTTACTTCATAGCCCTAAATTCAACTGTTGTTCAATACAAAATAACAAGCCCTGTAAGATGCTTCATTTAATGGGTTAACAAAGAAATGCAGCGAAATTACTTAAAAGAACTTAAATTCCGCTATTGTGAGTTGTTGATATAGATCAAATGGGTCGATTATTAAATTTAACCTGGAATAAATCACGAACTGAGCGTAAACTGGCGCCACTATAACATGTTTTGATGATAAATTACATTATTATTATTCATTTTATTTAGTTAAATACGTGAATTGATAACTGACAGAAAATAATATTTATTTTGGCATACAAAAATTTGATCAAGACTAGTATGTTGTTTGTGAATACAATGGAAATTATTTATTACAGTTTTTAAGCTATTTCTATCTTAAACAAGCAGCAAATTCAAATAAAGTAGTATCAAATTAAACTCATTTTTCTCTCTTCGATTGATACCACTATCAGTCCTATCAATTCAAGCGGCAAGCAGGAATTTGCATATACATATACGATTTCCCATGCTATTTCCCTATATTTACACCCGTAAGTGAAACACGCGGTATACACGATATTCATGTCACTCTTATAGTTTTGGAAATAGTAGGGTTAGGTTTTAGTGCCTATTCAAAGTGTAGTAAATTTGTAACGAAATAGAAGCGTTATTCACAAAAGAAATGTTCACAAACAACCTAATTTTCCTGTTCTATGATTTAACTGCCCATTTGAAGTATTCCCAGCTATTCTATTGCCCTTTTTCACAGTTTTAGTAGCCTACACATCCGCCTCCTCCTTTTGCTATTTCTATTTTATAAGCAACTAGAGTCGATGGGACCTTAGAAGCTGTAGATTGTGTAGATTATCCAGCATCAGCTTGCTTAATAAATAGTGTTGTTTGTGGTCGAGACATACCTTATATACAGTAATTTCGCATCCTGAGGGAATATTGAATTGTTTATTTTATGTAATTTTTATTATTCAAATTTATTTGGCTCTAATGTTATACGTATCAGAACAAATAACTGATATGATCTGCTTTTAATGCAAAAAAAAGCGGTTTAATATGTAACTTATCATTACTGCTTATTCACACAAAAAACTTTTTGTCTATTTCATTTTTACATTTGATCTGTATTTAGAGCAGTTTTTCGTGTTTATTTAACTTTTGTGTGAGCTGACAGGTCGGTACGATAATAAATATGCACTATGATTGAGTTATTGCTTGTTATTAAGGGCAAACTGTGTGCTGTTTAACCCAAAAAGACTAACAACTAGAGAAAAGCTACACAATATTAAGGAATCTTCGCTCCTTACCAGATGCCTTGAAATAACAAAAGCCCTTCGTGGCTTGTAATCCCAATTGTAAAAGAGATTATGGGATTGTATATCGTAAATATAATAAACGCCTTATCGGAATAAAGAATCTAGAAAGCTCTCCACCGTTGTTTCTCCCCTTACAAGTTTTATTAGCCTCCCTTAACTAAATTCCGCAAAACCGAAAGTTGTTACAATTTTTTTGAGAAATGCGTTGTATTTCCCAACTGCCTCGCGAGTTCCCCAACACGACTCGCACTCCTCTTGTAGTCTTCGCCCGCCCTTCCATGGTAACTTTGTCAGTTCTAATAATTTATGGATCTATTTCTATACATTTTTCCGACATTTGGCTTTCTCTCTTATACCGCTTTGAATGCCGCACCACCTTCTTGCTTGTTATGCAGACAATGTACACAGAAACGCTGCTGACCCAGCGTTCTGTTTCTCCCAACGTTTATGCTGGCGAAATATGAATTATTGGTGTTAGGAGGAAT
>CALNHX010013348.1:0-17844 GCA_940337035.1 Agriotes lineatus
TTAGCCTGAACGATTGAGATTGCTTCTGTGTTAATACAGACAGCCCCGCATCTAGTACTTTTAACTCTAAACGTTTAAAAGGTTCCTATTGTTACATAGAAAAATGGTAAATTAGTTTAATGGTCCATCGACCACAGCAACATCATTTCGATGGCAATACTTTGAACAAAATTCCTACTCTTATTGTTTTTATAGCATTAGTAGCACAATATAAGCAGTCAAAGTAGGAAGTATTTGATATACAAATCCGTTGCGTAATATTCATAGGTAAGCAGTTTCTAATTTTTAGATCATTCTAAAATTGTATAATGCAAAACTAATAAAAGATCCGTTTTTTCTGGAATTTTCTTACATTTATAGGATCATTTTCTAAATAAGTATGAGATAAATGTACATATAATACTAGGATAAAGGATACCGTTTTATTAAATGGGCTGACATGATAATTTTGAAGTTTAGTACTTTTTGATAAATTCAGCTCATTTACCAAATAACTAGCGACAACTTCATGATAATATTGCAAGGTTAGCAAACGCGGGCCTTATCTTACTGTTCCATTTTCGCAAGTAGTACTTAGTTATTATGGCTGCTAAAAAATAAAAGTCGTTTCGGGACACGTTTCGGAATTAATCATTTATCGTAGGAAGTTAGTTTTCTCTAGCCATCCCGCCCTAATTCAGCGACAAAATTCAGCTTGTCTTTAGGCGACGTGCTGGTTTAAACGTCCGTCTTCTTGCGAAATATTGAGGAATTTTGCTACAACAGATGTAGTGTACGTGTGTAGAAAAGAGATAAAGAGAGGCGCTGAGTGTCCGTTATTTATCGAGTTTTGAAATCAATCTCCTTCGAGCCTGCTCCGAGGTAGTTGACGAGGGCATCTGCAGACAAGTCAGTGTTAGGTTTTGCGCCCCCAGCTGCCGGCACTCATCTGAGGTGGCATTTAGTGTTCGTGGCATTCGCAGCCATTAAGCAGTTGATCTCTCTATTTGAGTCGAATCTATACTTATCAAATTCCTTTGCGCGGTCAGTTTTGCTGCCAGGGTGTCGGGTCATAAGAGACGCTAAAATCTATCGCGACTGGGAGTTCATTTCGTAAGAAAGACAATCTCCAATCGCTAAGGCGGATACAGTAAGGGCTCCGTTTTTCTTGAGGAAGTGCATGTACCGAGAATTTTGAATTGTGAGTACATCTTCCATTTTCTCTTTGGGGGATATGGCAGCTCCACCTCGTGTAAGGACACCCTGGTCGATAAGGTCTTCTGCCCATATAAAATAAGCATCCCTTCGGTAGTTGAAGGTGCGGTAGCTCCAAAACAGCTTACCGCCAGACGTAATACAGCAGATACTAAGATGCTACAGGTACTGTGTTTTTCCTTTTCAAGCGCTAATGGTGTACGGTAATGTGCCAGCTAATTGACAAGTTACACTCTTTGGTAAACCTATTTGACGACGTAAATTTAGTCATAAACGTTAGCTGCGTCAAATAACTAATAACCTAAGCATTTGATACCTTCAATAACTACGTTTAGCAGTTTTTAACGATGTTATGATAGTATTTAGATAATAGGATCAACCCTTGCGTAGCTTTTAGTTTGTGTTAATTGTATATGTGCGTACATTCATGTTCAATAAACTTAAATTACATTAGCCCGTACTTTCATTTCATTCATGCTGTTGTATGCGACTTTTATCGTAATATCTGTTTGCGTGTATAAAAGAGTTCAGCGGCTGCGAGGGATTTAATTACGGTAAGTACTACGGAGCTGAATGCTAACCGTAGCACACGAGTACTGTCGATACCTCAAGAGGATTGTTTCCCATTTCCGACTTTTAAGGGACAGCTCTGTTTGCAATCATTGGTCGGTGGCGCTCAGCTTAACCTTTTCGTTCAATCTAGCAGGTCGTTAGGTCGTTGCCCAAATTAACAACTATCGAAATAAACCACGCCCGTTCCGGCGAGGCTAGACGGAAAACATTTGTTACAGAACCTCATAACGAAGTTGGGGCAAATAATGCTCATTTTTTCCGATTTGTCATTTTACAACCTATCACAGTACCGTGGTAACTTGTTGTTTTATATCGTACCTAATTAGAATTTCACCTGTAACAAAGCTAAGACTAACTGTTTTTCAACGTTTGTCTAATATAGATATTTTCATAGGTCGCCAACCGGTCCTCAAAAGCACACGTACTGAAATGCAAAATATACGTTGGACGTGAGGTAATGTTATTGTGGAAGAGTTTTTTAAAGAAGAAATATTTACCCATCCATGAAATTTACAAACACAGCTAAAACAATATTCTTCAGTAAAATGATCTATTAGCTGTTTAACCATATAAAGAACTGTCAGTGCTACCTTCAATAACATAAAATACGAGCGTTACGTTTGCATTTGAATTTACGAGTGATAAATCAACTCATATAGCGATCAAAAAGGTGCATCCTTTTTTACAGCGATGAAAACGCCTGTTCCTCATAAGCAGGCTACTACATCTAGTAGGCGTACGTCACTTTCATGTCCACCCTATCAGTTATAATTACTTGGTGAAGTTAATAAGATAATTATTGTTGTTCAATTATGTATTATGTCGTTAATGTCACTCGAGCTTTTCTTTTAAAGATAAATTTTTCTTTGTAACTCAAAATTTTTCCATTAGTAATTTTGCTCGAAAAACACGGTACCTATCGGGATTTTGTTATGTCAGTTTTTCTGGTAAAATCACTGATTGGTAAAATTTTTTCGTTACAAAGAGAAATTTATCTGAAAACAAAAAAGGTCTTGTGTTTTTACTGTTGACAAAATTTTTAATGTCGCCCAAATTAAAAAAAAATCACTTCTACTTGAGATAACCGTAGCTTTCAAATGGTCCTTTTTTGGGAAACGTAATGCATTACTGCTTTTTCCTTACTTAATAAAATATTGGGGTAGTGGCTAAGTGCAAACTCGGAAATGCTGTTGCAAATCCTTTTAGATAGTGAAAATTTCTTCTGCACGCTTTAAAATGTAAGTTTGAGTTTACAGTTAATACCTATATATATTAATTAGAAAATATAAATCTGGATCTTTACAAAAGTATTTGAGCTTAATTAGCCGCACTGGCAATCATTATAAATTCTAATTAGAGCTGAACGTAGCATCCTTCCACTGTAGTAACTTTTCTAATTTTCCACAAGCGGTAGTTTTCACATAAATAACTCAGAAAAAGAAAGTGAAATAAATTTATCTATAATGAATGACGACGCTCAAGAAAACAATGGTTCCGGCGGCTGTGTACGGCAGAGTATGACAGGCAGTTTTAATTAATTTCTTCAACGATTTTCCTACACTTTGTTTAGTGTTAAAGCTCGACGTTATGTGGGGTACACGCTGAGTTGTTTGACACTTATTAAAACTCATTTTCTGAGCGAGTTCTCTTCCACACAATTTATAATTAAATTCGGGAATAGCATTTTGGGAGATGGGACACTGTAAATATGTAAATCTTCTAAATGGAGTTAATTAATTTTGATTAAAAAACGTGACGGTTATGAAGCGAAAATGGTTTAATTTGCCAGTTAAAATCTGTTTACTTGAATTATTCTGGTGAGATCCCCGAGCGATTCGACTGCACCAAAGAAAATATCTTGTTTTTTAAATACTTTGAAGTTTCAAAATTATGGTAGAAAATTAAACACGTCCAAGTTTGAAAAACAAGTCGGACACTATAGATACGTAAATTCAAAAATAACTTCAATAAAAACTAGAAACTTATTAACCAGATTTTAATTTTCACAGTTTGTTATAATAACATTGCATGAAGAATTTATAGGTTACGACTAAAATGAAAAGTAATTTCTGCGAAATCTGTTTACTTTCTAGTATTAAAAGTATACAAGGTGAGTCATAATTAGGTGTAAATGTGGTAACATTGATGGAATTCGTTTGTATATCGTGAATTTAGAGTATGTTACTCTAGTCCTCCTATACTGTTAAAATAACTGTATCAACGACTTAAAAGCAACCTATAATGCTCTATCATCTGCTTAGAAAAATTATTAGTTACCAGGCCAATAACGCTGTATAATGATAATTAAACAGTATTATTCAGAAACAACTGCAGCACAGATATAATAAAAAATAATGATGAAGATAAAATGTATATAAAATTGTCAGTAAGCACACAAACAACCTAACGCATTATATAGACTAAAGACAATCAATTAATTAACAAACGTAAAAAATTTGCCTGAACGAGAGATTTAAACCTGATTTCTATCAGCTGACACTTGAAATCGATTATACATATTGAGATAATCCGTGGGTATATTATAGTAATTTACGATACAAGGGCGTAAAGCTACTCTTTAGTCACGAGTGGGGCAGACTTAAAACGCGAGTGACGAGCGTTTTAAGCCCCGAAAATAACTAAATATGCTTTACGCATGTGTATTGTACAATATTTTATCTACGACAAAATCTAGAATGCACGGTAAATATAAAAAAATATATAAATGTAAATTAGGATTACTAGCAAACGGTCGTAATTTCCATGGTTACAAACATTGCTACTAACGACGTGCCTATTGATATCTTTTAAACACGTTGCTACTCACAACGTAAAGTAATGAAAGCATGTTATTAAAACAGTCATTTTACATACTTAAAACTGCCAACTAAAAGTCAGTTTTACACTCGGCCGTAGATAAAATGTTTTTGATTTATTAAATTTCCCCGTGTATCAATTACGATTTGTTAATTACTTTTATACTAGCTCAGTAAATATTTTTTTGTAATACCTACTTGTTAAATATTTCTTTAAGAACTATTTACTACTACGTAAGCAACCTCTTTACGGCCCGGCCGTAAAAAGTGTCCGTAAAGACCACGGCCTGCTAAATTGTGTGCCAAACTTCAAAGTGACGTTTGTCACCTGCATACAGCCATACACAAAATTGGAAATAAATGACATTTATAAACAACAGTTGCAACGTCCTACGCACACTCAATCATTCTAAAACGTTATTACACAAATCTAGCGTTTTGATGAAAATAAATGAAAAAGGATATGTATGACCGAATTGTATGTAGGTATTAAAAAAGCCATTGTACAATACACATCCGTTAAGGCCTTGATTGCCTCGCCAGTATTATTCGATTCGCTCTTCGAGCTCGTCTCACAAACTCTGGCTCGGCCGTAAAGGCTATCCTAACGGACTTCTACTGTAAAATACTATTATAGTAGCTCAGTAATTCTTTTTACATGAGGACTCTTATTCAGGTAGGGATATGCATTTGTGTGATTGAAATAAGTTCGTAATTACTCTTTCCGTCCAAACTAAAATTTTCAGGTAATGTAGATGTCTTTAATATGAATTATTGATCGTTGATAGTTTAGTTAACTTTTGAAGTCCAAAGACCTTTTTGATATCAATTATCAGCTTCTCTCAGATAATTAACTATTATAAATTAGATGACTTGATTTGTTTCTCATTAGTCTTGCATTTCAGATCGTTTTGTAATCCGATCTCAAACGTGCAATACCGTTCAAACCTTTTATGAAGACCTCGGCTACTTCGAAGGACTCATAACAGCTAAGGTGCGAACTCCTAAAGATGCGCAGCAATTCTACCAGCTAGCTACACTAAATTTGACGATGCTGGTACTTCCGAACAGGTAGATGACAATATAGGGTCCCGAGTGGTGTAGCTTGAACAAGCGTCCACGTTCGATCAGCAGAGTTAAGCAACGCTGTCTCTGGTCAGAACTTGGATGGGAGTTCCACGGCTACATCTCTCGGGGCCTCGTGGTACGGCTATCACGGAAAAAAGTTGGTCCCGGCGTTCATAACAACATCATGACAGTCGTTAGTGGGGTTGGAAGTCCTGATAACTGCACAGCGACGCCTAGAATTGGCCTAACGGCTGTTGGCTGAGTGCGAATTAAATTAAATTAAATTAAATATATTAATTACTAGCAACCAGTGAGACAAATGTCTCATTTCATAAAACAAAAAAGACCGTTTTTCAAATAGTGTCACTTGACTGAAATTCGGTTCCGGACTTGACATGACCATGACCAACTTTAATAACTTTTTTCTCTATCTCTTACGGTTTGGCTGCTGAAACAGCGTCCCGGACAGACGGAAATCACGTGATTTATCGAAAACCGGAAGCGTCACGTGACTGAAATTCGGCTCCTGACCTGACATGACCATTTCAAACATATAACTTTAATAACTTTTTTCTCTATCTCTTACGGTTTGGCTGCTGAAACAGCGTCCCGGACTAACCAGCGTCCCAGACCAGTCTATTATATATATGGATTTTATGAATGAAAGAACTTCAGCTTCATTGGCAAACATTTTACAATTTATGCTCTTATACAGGGTGTTTTTGAAATACACGTACAACGGAAGACCACAAGTTCCTTGGCCCAAAATATGATGATTTAACTCAACTTACCTATATAGGTACAAAATTGTTTAGTTTAGCCGCTAAAGGGCTTTAAAAATGATTAACTTTTTAAAAATTTTTAACCTCCTGTATAATTACTACCAATTTTTTTCTGAATAGTTACTTTAATTTAGAATCTATTTCCTCTCTTACAAAATTTTAGCTGGATGAACGGTTTAGCCACAAAAAATATTTTCTAAATCCCTACAAGCCTAGTAGTAAATTACAATTACTGATTCAGGCTTAGAAGATATTTTTTTGTGACTAAACCGTTTACCATACTAAAATTTTGTAATAGAGAAAATAGCTTCTAAATTAAAGTAACTATCCAGAAAAAATTGGTAGTGATTGTGCAGGGGGTTAAAAAAATATGGATGGATAATTTATTGTAACAAAGTTTTTAAACACCCTGTAATTTTCTAAATTAGAGTTTATTCCACAAAAAGCGGTAGTTTACTGGTACAAACGCTACAAACAAAGTTACTACTATTGTCATCTCACACCCAGCTGCTATCTTGCATAATCAGTTGCTTAGTTTCTTTCAAGTGCTCGTTTCAATCTTTCTAAACACCAACTTTCTTATTTATAATAGGGATAACCTCCCTTCTTATTTACAATATTCTTTACTGATGCCCTTTTTCTTTCAGGTCGTATAGCTTCTTGTATATGCCTTTGCTGCTTGTATATGGCTTTGCTGCTTTATCAAACTATCTACCATGTTATCAACACAAACAGAAAACAAAGCGACTCCTTCGTCACTTTCTAAAGATGCTGTGTAAATTTTGTCAAATTCTGGGTTAAGGTTCCTCGTATTAGCTTATTTATTAATTGTAAGCGAAATAACACAACGTTCATGCAAAATTTAATATTATTGAACTAGCAAATATCGATAAGGATGGCTCTGCTCATCGTTTAATGAAAATATCAAATCAATATTATTCCCCGCAGCATAGAACCATCGGAATATACTGTAATAAATATAGTTCCAACTGAACTGAAGCAAAGCTATTGAGGCAGACAGAGAGAGAGAGAGAGAGAGAGAGAGAGAGAGAGAGGGGGGGATTGAATTGAACAGACAATAAGAGCACACATAATTAAAGATATAAAGTGTGGCTTATTTGCTTATATAACTTTAGAAAAATAGTAATACACTTGAACTAGCAAATAGCATACGGTAAAGTTGAAATAGAAAAAAATAGAAAAGCACAGAACCCACTGGACGAAAGAATTAAATGTGGAAAGGATTAGCAGCAAAAAAATGGAAGTAATAATTGTAAAGTTTACAATTGGACATATTGAAAATAAAAATTATGGAAGTTAAAAATAAAACTAATAATAGTGGTTAAACTGGAGCACAAAAGTAAGAGACACGACAAATAAAATTGCAAAGAGCATACCTACGTAAAAATAACATGTCATCATTTCATATATTTAAACGGCAGAAACCTTTATTCTAACTATTTAAAGGTTACGAAAACGAATATACGTTTTGATAAAAGACATGCTACCTACTAACTGTCCCTGAAAATGTTACATTATGCCACGTATAGTAACTGACAAGCGTAACAAAATATATCTATTGCTCAAATTTTACCCTATACGTCCGAATAAGATACCCGTAAGCTATTTTTCAAGATATCCGTAGAGTGTCATAGGTTCAATCAAATGATCAAAGCGTATAATACTGATTTTTTTCGTAGCGATCTCAACCAATCAGAAGGCTGGATTTAGTTAAGTTATCTTGTATAATTTCGATTATACAAAATCAATTATACTAGAGTAACTTCACTAGGCGACGCAATATATAACTTTTGTCAACTTGATGTTCTTTCATGGAGATGACTTTCAGATAGGTTAATACAAACAAATCGAGCTGCCACTAAAATATTTATTTGATCCTAATATTAAAATTTACTCAAAAAATAATCAAATCGAATACAATGCGTACTTCGAACGGGTTATATGTCGATAACTTGTTGCACAATAATAAAAGAGTGTCAGTTTGACAGGTTAAATAGTCCGACCGCGTCAGCGGGAGAATTATTCTGTCAAACTGACACGATTTGTTATTGTGCAGGAAGTTTGAGACGTATAACCTGTTCGAAGTACGCATTGTATTCGATAATAACGAAGTACTTATAGTATTACTTTTGATTATACCACTCCCTCTAACATCAACCAATGAAAAACGACAAAAAGCATAGTAACGCATGTACTAACTTTTGATAATGTACATAGCAACTGATAATCACATACCTTCGTGATTAATAGGTAATAATCACACGTTTTCACAAACATCACGTTACCTGCTGTCAGTACAATTGTCATAACAACCACATTAACTGTACCTTTAATATTTAAAATACACTATTCAAACGTTGTTTATTGACTCGTGATATAATCTAGCCGAATGCAACTTGTATCTTCTTGATTATCAAATCATTTGTGTTTCCCACTCAATATATTGTTTTAGGCAATCACGCTCGTCCTTCAGACTCGCGCGATTGCCAAACAGATTGTAAACAGAAATGATTATTTGACAATCAAGAACCGACTAGTTGCATTATATATGATAAGTTCTTATATATATTGCAGACCAATCCAATTTAATTATTTTTAATCACGTGAGCCAGTTTGACAAATCAGATCACACTTGAAGTGAAAACGACTCTGGGGTGATTTTCAATCACCATGGAAACTACATAATTAAAATTCAGTAGTATTCTATGACAAGTTGGTGGCACTGTAAATATATGTCAAATTCGAGGTTAGCAGGTTAGGTTTTGCGTCAGTCTGTGTCACCCCTGACGGAAAAACTAACCTGCTAACCTCGAATTTGACATAGACTTATAGTGCCACCAACATATTATTATAATGAAGTGTCAAATTAATTTGTCAGAAAAATATCTTCTCGCTTCGGTAAAAATTATTAATTTATTTAAGAACTTATCTTCCCGAATTCACCCCGGCCAGTGATAATTTCTTATAATTTTGACAAATAATATCCCTCAAGTGCGTTACTTCGCCTCGAGTTATTTCTAGGCAACGCTCTTTCGGGTTGTTATTTCTCAAAATTATTGCGGGTGATTATCACTGCCCTTGGTAAATTGTAGCTGATAATTACTTAGTGGTCGCGCTCATTAAAATATTTTTAACTTTCAAATACTACGATAGAGCCCTTCGAAGTACGAGTTACCACAAAGATAATAACAAATTTTCACCCCAATAAGTGTCAAAGCATATGTATGAAAGCAATTAAAGAAATGATTTACCTAATGTAAATAATTATATCTCTAAAAAAATTAAATCATCTAGCCAAATTGTTATATGTAAAATTTTAGAATAGAATGGATAACTTTATGTGAGAATTTCCATATATAGTTTTTGATATGTAGTAATACCTAAAATCGGTAAACTTTAATGGATTTTTTTTCACAAAGTTATATTTATTGTAAATTCAACTCTCAAAATATTTCACAACCTCAACTATTCAATAGTAATTTACGATACAAATGCGTAAAGCTACTCTTTAGGCATGAGTGAGGTAGAGTTAAAACGCGAGTGAGCGAGCGTTTTAAGCCCCGTGAGTGACTAAAGATGCTTTACGCATGTGTATCGTAGAATATTTTATCTACGATAGAATCGAGAAAACACGGTAAATATGAAAAAAAAATGTAAATTAGGATTACCAGCAACTTGTTGTAATTTTGCGTGTTTTAAAAATTTTAAAACACGTTGCTACTCACAACGTGCCTAATGAAATCTTTTAAATACGTTGCTACTGACGACGTAAACTAATGAAAACATGTTATTAAACAGTCGTTTTACAAATTTAAAGCTGCCAACTAAAGGGCAATTTTACACACTGTCCTAGATAATAGTAATTTATTATACAAGACGTTAAATTTTATTCACGAGTGAATCGTTTAACGTCGAGACGAAGTCGAGAAGTTAATGATTCAAGAGTGGATAGAAATAACTTTATCGTCGTGTATAATACAATATTTTTTGCTATAGCAACAACTTTAACAATTTCAAAAGAAAATAATGACAGTCAACAACTCTCGGAAGCAACAGTAGGAATTGTCATTAATGGCGAGCCGGTAAATAACTTGCGATACGCTGATGATACGGTCTTGTTAGCCTCCAATCCGGATGATCTACAATGGAGTGTAAATAAGGTAGTAGAAAGATGCGAGGCTGCTGGCTTAGAACTAAACATAAAAAAGACCAAAGTTTTAGTAGTCAGCAAACAACAGAACATCAAAGCTGATATCAAAGTCAAAGGCGTGAGCTTGGAACAAGTGCACCAATTTAGATATTTAGGCAGTGTTATAACAGAAAATGCAGACAGCCACACAGAAGTGAGATCAAGGATAGAACAAGCACGGGCAGCTTTCAGAAAAATGAGCAACGTCTTAAGCAGCAGAGATCTGAAATTACCCCTACGCATTCGACTGTTGAGATGCTACGTATTCTCCATACTGCTATACGGAGTGGAAGCTTGGACCATCACCAGAAACGAAGAAAAACGTCTTGAAGCCTTCGAAATGTGGGCCTACAGGAGAGTGCTAAGAGTCACATGGGCTGAAAGAATCACCAACGCGGCAATATTACAGCGCTTAAATAAGACCACTGAGATCCTCTCCACTATAAAAAAGAGGAAATTGGAGTACTTTGGTCATGCGATGAGGGGAAAAAAGTACCAGCTTCTACAAAACATCATTCAGGGCAAAATAGACGGCAGCCGGGGACCAGGCCGGAGAAAAACGTCGTGGCTGAAAAATCTACGCGACTAGTACAAAATTAACTCATGCACACTTTTTAGAGTTGCCGTCGATAAAGTACGCTTTGCTTTGTTGGTAACCAACGTTCTGGAAGGACATGGTACCTAAGAAGAAGAATCACATTTCAAAATGTCAGTAGCTAGATTGGGTTGCTACGATAATACGAAGCTGTCATATTTAATTTAAACAAAAGTTAGAAAATTAAATTACTTTATCTGCTCCTATGTACAATGGCCATTGATTATGATTCATAATTCACAGTTTGCAGCCAATCATAAAATTCTATTTTCATTATTCAATAGTTTGCAAGTTGCAACCAATCATAAAATTCCATTTTCATTATTCAACAGGTTGTAGCCAATCACAAAATTCATTCTTATTATTAAATGACTTTTGAAGTTAACAGCTGTCACAAATGTCATAATTCGGAAATATGAACACAAGACTCCTATTGCATAGGAGTAGATAAAATATCATATTATATTCGCGATTATGGCCATTATTCACTCAGATGACTTGCGCCACAAGCCGAAGGCGCGTGGCGCAAATGTCATCTTCGTGAATAATTGCTGTCATAATCGCTCATATAATAATATACTATTATCTCTCCTTGATGTTAAAGTGCTACTTTATCTACCCTTGCTGTTAAAGTAAAACTTGACCTTTTGTTTTGAGTTGATAAAAGCACACTTTAACATGTGCTATAGAATAAAAGTTATTTTATCACTAGCACATAAACTCGACACACTGGATTTTTCCAATTCGCCTGAACTTCTGTCACAGGTCTGGAATTAGCAATTAATCTGCTCGCGAAAAAACGTTCAGCAACGACAAATCGACCAGTTCACCAATCACACCAAATCGCTCACAAAGTAATACTTAATTTGTTATTAAAAGTATTCAACTGCTATAAGAAACTGTAGAAAACATATGTTATAGAATATTAAGGACAATCCTTACCCCTTAATATGTCATTTGGGCTTATGTTGTGATTGCAAACATTAGATTTTCCCTCAGGGATGATCGCGAATGCCTCACAGAAGAACCACTAACGGTTCTACGTACATAACACTAACGAAATGGGGTTTCAGCCCATATATAATTTTTCTAAAGTAGTGCTTTTTGTACGCAAATGTTCACCTTCGCATTTCTATTGTTTCACTATGAAAACGAAATAAGTCGACAATCTCGTTAAAATCTCCAAACATACATATATCTTAACCAGAAAAAACTTTACGATTTATTGACTCGTCATTCAGACGGGTTAAGAATATACTTGTCTTCTACATTGGTTGCCTAACGGGTAGGTGCAACATTTCTATTATTTCATTTTACAATGTTACAGTTTAAAGAAGTAGGGTTCAATTAATAAATCACAAGAATCTATTTTCTCTGCCTTTAAGATTATGTATTATCGTTCACCTTTTGTTACCTTAGCGGTGTAAGGACTGGTGCTTTGTATTCCAGCATCTGGCGATGTAGTGCTCAACTTGTCCCGGTTTCGGGTTACACGGTTGGAGCGCGTGTTTTGAGCTTGTATACCAACCATTGTCTTAGGTGTGTGTCTTTGTGATGTGTGAAACTTGTTTCTTTATCTCTTAGGTTTGTGTTTCTAAGTAGAGCACATCTATAAATGATCTCACTGGAACCGGTACCAATCGTCAACGCCGCTCACCGTGGAATTCGAACTGAGGACTTGCATAATGCAAGTATCTTCAAGATAATATTTATTTTTTTTTAGTTTGGTTGCAAATAGACAATTGACCAAATTATTACACTACTAGAAAGTTTATAATAATTTTGGAGTTTTTTTTTGGTGTTCTATGATTTATGCTGATCATTAATTATTAAACAATATTGCATATTAATATCAATCCAGCAACGCAACAGTTGTAGAATGGAAAGATCTGAATTTAAAAAGTGTTTTGCAAAAAATAGTCAAGTAATTCCAATTTGTTTAGGATGCAACTACTTACAGTTTAACAACTCAGTGTGCATAGACACGTTGAAGTGTCGCGAAAATCAACCAGTTTTTCAATGTTATGTAGTTGATTCTACGTCAGCCTGTGACGCCCTTTTAAGGTTTAAATTATGACCGAACAAGGCCGTTATCTGTGAACCTTATAATGCGATCCAAAACAAGTAAGTTTCCAACATTCTTGTCAACTATGTAACGTATTCTTTACGTTTGGTTGTCAAGCCAACGTGTTTTAAACGTGATGTTATTACACAATTTTCCCCCATATGTTAAAATTCTCACGTCGTTGCATTCTCAACAGAGAATGTACGTACTTTATACGTTAAAACGCCGTTATATTAACTTTATTTTTAGTTAAGTGCTAACGTTATAACTACGTTAAGTATTAACCACAATTCAATTTGTTTTTTGCGTTGAAACGTAGTTTTATTTGACATTTTATTTACATCGAGTATTAGGGAGACAAGCAAGTTACTTTTTCTTGAATAATGTTTATTGTGATGATTTGGGACGAAGCCGAACATCTCGGCTGCGCCATCTCGGCGCCGCCACTTCGGCGCCGCCATCTCGGCGAGGGGCCAGCTCGGTGCCGGGACAACTCGGTGCGGAGCGATCTCGGCGCCAGCCAACTCGGCGCAAGGCCATCTCGGCGCCGAATTTAAATTCGCAAACTACAGTGTGCACTACGTAAGAAAATTATTATCAAAAAATAATAAATAAAGTGATCCCCAAAAAGCTGGAGTCAAATGAAAAAAAAATGATTTAGAATTTCTTAGAAAGTCAAACACTGACGACCAGAGGTGGTTGCAAAGTGATTACAAATGGGAGAAACATAAGTTGTCACGTGACTTCCGTTTTCAGTAACATTTTACATTTTTTAAAAATAATTAGGAAACATGCATTTACTAGTCAAGATAGAGACACATTTTACGAAAAAAAGTTTTCAAGCCTTAAGATTGTTCAGTCAGCTAGAACTCACACAATAAAAAATCTCATTGAAATCTTGCTTAGTTTCCGAAAAATAGCACTTTTTGGATTTATACAATTTCGAAAAACGCCATTTTCTAACTAAGTAAAGTGCCTTTTATGTGACAAATATTTCTTGAATGGTTATTTCCCAAATCAAAGAATTTTATGGGGAACAAAGTTTTTTTATTATGAAATAAAAAACTTTGTTAAAAATATTTGTTTTTCCATAGCAGTCTACGTTGAAAGTAAAATTCTTTGATATCGGACTTAAACATAAAAGGAAATGTGGGAGATCAAAGTTGGCCGAGGATTTTGAAATTTGGTATAGGAGCCTAGATGTTGATTCTAAACAACTTCTTTTAATAATTTTTTGTCGTATTTATCTACATAAAAGTCACGCTACTCTCCAGTAAAATAGGTTATTTTGAAAATTTCCAAAGCATACTTCATTTTTTAAAACTGAAATGCTGTTAGAAATTCACCTTTAACCAAGCAGAGCTGAACCTCAAAAAATGAAAATTTATATCGAAAATTTTTTAGCTTTTACAAGAGTCGTTTCACCTATCCGGGGACACACTGTATACACAGGGTGATTTTAAGTTGATTCTTTCATTTCACCAGGATATAAAGCTAAAAAAAGTTTACCACTTTTGCGAAATATCAAGGTGTTAAAGTTTGAAATTAAGAACTAAAATTACTTAACGAAAATTAAACTAAACTTAATCTAACTTAAATGATATGTTCAAAATTATCGGCATTCGCTTCTACACACACATTCCGCTTATAAGAGCGATGCGGCAGTGGCATTTTGACGACACTCCCAGTAAATAATAAGCATATTGTAGCAATAACATTAAGAAAATTACAATGGAAAACTAGTTGACAGGTCATTGGTTGACAACAGAGATAAACAAAAATAAAATTGTCCAGCCGCCTTTGCGCCAAAGTTTAGTTTTTAATTTGAAACTTTAACACCCTGTACCTCCGTTAGTTCTGATATTTCTGAAAAGTGGTAAATAAAAAAAAATGCTTATTTTTTAGCTTTGTTTCCTGGTAAACGGAAATAATCAACTTAAAAATCGCCCTGTATATAAATATATATATAAAAATACATTTTACTTAATACAGGATGACAGCTTGTCCGAAAACCCATTTAGCCGGTATTAGATATATTGAGTGATTTTTGCTTAGTTAAAAAATGGCGTTTTTCAAAGTTGTGTAAATCCAAAAAGTACAATTTTTCGGGAATTAAGCAAGATTTCCATACGATTTTTTATTGTGTGTTAGTTTTAGCTAACTCAACAATCTCAAGGCCAGAAACCAACTTTTTTTCGTAAATTTTGTACCGATCTTGGCTACTAAATGCATGCTTTGTAATTATTTAAAAAAAAATATAAAATTTTACTGATAAGGGAAGTTACGTGACAACTTTTGTTTAGCCCATTTGTAATCACTTTGCAACCACCTCTGGTCGTCAGTGTTTGATTTTCCAAGAAATTCTAAATTTTTTTTTTCATTTGATGCCAGCTTTTTGGCGATCACTTCATTTATTATTTGATGAAAATAATTTTCTTGCGCAGTGCACACTGCAGTTTGGGAATTTGAATTCGGCGCCGAGATGGCTTTGCGCCGACATGGCGGCGCCGAAGTGGCGGCGCCGAGAGGTCTGAGACCCGATTTGGGAGGCTTTCACGGCCATTGTCATTAAGTAATTAACGACTTACGGGATTGGACCGTGCCATTATTGAGGTTAAAGAACTCAACGTTTCGCCCACTTTCGTAAGGGTCCCCATCAGGTGGAAAAGCAAAAGAGCACAGTAACTCAACGTGTTAACCACGCCAGAGGCAAAACTCTTCTAACAATCGAAAGGAGGGAGGCGCCCTACACATTGACCTCATATAAATAAGCTCAATAAACGTCATAACCAGAACGTTTAACAAACGAAACAATTACGTAAACAGTAAAAAGAATTATTCAAAATTAATGTTTAATTCAGGTTGAAATTTTTTTAATTTAACGTCTAATTTTTAACGAATGGTAACGTATGCTATGTTTAATAAACAGATTCAGTAATAATATTACTGGAAAGCACACTCTGAACAAAAACGTTAGAATTATAAATAAAAAGGATAGAAACATTCATTGGAAATGAAATCGCTAAAAAACGATAACCATTTGTAGTCATAAATAGAGGAAATAGAATGAAAGGAACACAATATAAACAGAGATATTACACAAACACCAACCTAGCCGTAATTCCGAAATTCGACCTTTCCTGTTCAGTAAAGCTGCGTACAAACAGATTTCCGGTAACAATATACTATTCAAATTTAGCAATTATTCGTCGGAAAAGTTTTTACTGAATTAATTCGTTAACCGTTGGATAGCTTTTTTGAATTTCTAGAATAATCTAATTTTACTTTATTTCATACTGATGTCAAAAATGACATTTTTCGGATTATTTATGGTACAAAAAACGGAACATTAAAGTCGTAGTACTTTAAAGTAAAATTTTATAGTTCAAGTACTTTAAAATTATAAGTCAGTTGTTGACATGAAATTTGAAATGATTTACAACTTTTTATTTAAAATTCATTAAACTTGCAGTATGAAATAAACCGTTGTATTCACCACGAACGAAAAGTGTTTTTAAAGGTCTTCGCAAGTAATTGCGTCCTCGGCTGAGGCCTCGGACGTAAATAACTTTCTCGTCTTTAAAATGCCACTTTTCGTTCTAGATAAATAAAACTACTAGTATATGCCGTCTGTTTTTATAGGGTGGCATACGAGGAAATTGATTCATAATCTAGATTTTCAAGATAGAAAATACTGCACATTGGAAATTTCATATCAGTACCTACTATCAATTATTTACAATTTCAAGGTATAGATATTATATTTATAACTTACGAGTATAATACCAACGACCTAGACGTGAAATAAATTTTGTTGACTATTCAACTCACCCCCTTCAAGTTAACTATTCACCAATCATAATTTAGTATTTATGTCATTTGTCACCAATCAGCCTAAAATTGTGCAACAATTCCGCTAGCGGAGTTTTAATGACAATTTTTTTCTCTTCCTGTGACATTTATTTAACTTCCTGTAAAATTAATCAAATATGATATTAGAAATGTCAAATTTGACAAACAATTTATTTTACGTCAACAGATTTTTATTTTCAAAGAGGACGTGATAAAATTGATTAATTACTAAGAAATGTCAATTTTGTTCGTTGAATAGTCCTTCAAATGCCGCTTGCAGCCGACGAATTGCATGAATTTTTGTCAAAGTGTTTATTCGTGTTTATTGCTTCAAAATTGGTCTCGTGCTGTCGCACTCGACCAATTTATATCGAAGCAATAAACACTCATACACTTTGACAAAAATTTTCGGCAATTCGTCGACCGCTCGCGGTATTGTATATGAAAAATTAAAAACTTGAGAGCCATTTAAAAATTCCTTATAAAATGTTATTGTACATAATTTTTTGGTCGCTCTGAATAGGTGGTGAATAAGCTTTAGCCTATTTTGGAGCGACCATTCGTAGCCTGCGAAGTGTGCAATGGAGGTAATGGGTTGCATTTTTGCTTTAAGCTCAGCAGCATCCTGACCCACGACACATTCAACAATCTCAAATTTTATTTAAAGAAAACTTAACTAATGAGTGCAG
>CALNHX010013349.1:0-17839 GCA_940337035.1 Agriotes lineatus
ATGGGGACATCAGAATCGAAGTTGGTATCTCCCCTCGGTGAAGAATTTCTCTTTAAAAAGTTAAATATATTGTCAGCCTAAACATAACATGTATATCGTTATTATTATATTCCTCGACAATTACTCACCCTTTCAAAAGGATCCTCAATGCGGCGGTAATTCTCCAATATGATATCAAAGCGTTTGGAGGAAGTGGAACATTCATCTCCAGAAGATTCACTAGGAGCCAAGATTTTCCGTCTTTGTTCGTCCGTTAAATTGTCGCTGTGATTAGACAGTTGTAGTTCACCACTTTGTTCTTCCTCCAAAGGGTTTTCCGAAAGAGTGGTAATCAAGTTTGAATTTTGAAAGTCGTTAGCAGGCTCTTTTGGAATTACATTTACATTTTCTACCTAAAAAATGGGATAACTTGAAAGAAAATAATTGAAGTTAAATAAAAACCGCAAATTTTTAATTCTGTCAATAATAATCAAGATTTTCAAGCAAAATGGTTTCTTTCACTAATTTTGATTTAAAAAAAGCAAAAATAGAAATTAAATCCAAATCATCAAATAATAGCTATTTATGCAACAAGTGCTAAAAGTTGACGTTTATGCACGAGATATAAAAATTATGAAACGAAGCCGTCTCGTACATAAACGACTTTTAGCACGCATTGCATACAATATTTTATCTACTCCAGTGGGATAAGTAACGCATTACGTCACTTATTTGATACTATTTCAGTTAGGTAATGAAGCCACTTAGTTATGTAATGGTTTCATTACGCAACAGTGTGATTATTAGTCAGTTTGTTAGAACAAAATTAAGGAAGTAATTGCGACATAAGTGTCAGGATAGGTAAAATAAAATAAATCACGTTTTGGAAAGTAAGAATTAGGTAATTGAGATCAAATAAAGGAACAGTCAATAATAATAAGTAAAGTTTTCTGATAAAGATTTATTGTTGAACAAAAATACAAGGTTTTGCAAGTTGAGATAAGGTTTAATAAAAAGTAAATACGTTTTGAGTACAAGTTAAAAATTTTAAACTAAAAAATGGCAGACAAAAGGGTTACAAGAAAAAACAAGAAGACTGAAGAGGAAAAAGATGAAGGACAAGAAGAAATGGAAGCAGTAACGAGTGGTGGTGAAGTTGAAGTGGAGGAAATACAGCAAGGTGATCGGGTAAGATTACAAGAAGAAGAACAGAAAACAAATATAGATGAGAAGTTAGATAAGTTAATGGCATTTATTGCACAAAAGGCTGACGAAAGTAAGAAAAATACTGATGAGTTGAAAAAGGAGTTGCAACAGTCAATGGAAGATAGGGAAAGCAATTCTAAGAAGGAGGCGGAGGAGAGAGAAAGTAGGTTACAAGCAGCAATTGAAAGAACTGCAGAGGAAAGTAAGAAAACTACTGATGAGTTGAAAAAGGAGTTGCAAAAGTCAATTGTGGAAAAGGCTGAGGAAAGTAAGAAAGATGCTGAGGAAAGGGAAAACAGGTTAAAGAAGGATGCTGATGAAAGGGAAGGTAGATTACGAGATGCAATTCAGAGCACTGCAGAAAAGGTACAACAGCAAAAAGACCAAGCAGATAAGATGGAAGTGACGATGAAGGAATTAAAAGAAGAATTTAACAAAGTACAAATCCAGAATAAGCACGAATTGCAAACACAAATAAATAAAATTACTGAAATTTTGGAAAGTTCTAAAGAAGAATTTAAGGTTGAGGTGAGAAGAGAATGGAAGGAGGCAAGTAAACAGTTAGAGGAAAATTTAACACACATTATGACAGATAAATTAGAAGTTAGGTTTCGAAATAACACTTATGAAAACAGAATTTTGGATGAAAAACAAGAATTATTATTTGGAACTAATGAAATAAATCAAATGTTAGAGACTTGTGAAGATATGGAAAATGACTCTGTGGAAAAGAACGAGGAAGAAAAACAAAATGGAGAAAACAGAAATGACCAGGAAAATTTTGAATTGTACATTAACAAAAGAGAAGATAAATATTGGTGTACTCTGGATGTTAATATTACTGCACATTATAAAAATGGATTTGACGAAGATACTTGGAGGACAAGTAGTAATGGACTTGATAAAATTAGAAATTCTCGAGGATGTGATACAATAATGAAATATAATAGACGATTCATGATAATACAGATAAAAAAGTATAATGGAGAAGACAAATATGAAGAATTAAATGTGGTAATAAGAAGTGTATTGAGTAATATTATGAGGAACAAGAATAGTAAATATTTAAGAAGAAGTAAAAGATTTTATAAACTAAATAGAATTACAGGAGGTGGTATAATTAAAGTAAAGAAATATGAGAAGAAAATAAGGAAGGAAACTGTTAAACAAAGATTAAAGGAGCAAGTAAAGAAGTTAAAGGAGACACTGAAAAAAATGAAAAGATGGTAAACTGGAACTAACTAATACGACAAAGAAGTAAGAAGAAAGATTTGGACATAGTTTAATTGGAATTGGAGTACAATTTATTAATGTTTATATAATTTGGATTGTTGATGACATTTGGAGTTTTTCGAGTACTACGCCTGAGGGACTTGGCACTATTTGGATGAGGACCATTGGACGAGAGACGGCTTGCTTGCAGCAGAGGGTGGAGCTGTTGGGGTTTGCGGACATGCTGGTTGTGGACGTCGTGTATGGAGATACTAGAACATAGGGAGGAATACTTTAAGGTTACCACTTTAACTGGAAGGCTACTTACTAGGAAGGATTTGGATACAGGAAGGTTCTAGTACTGACAGCTTGGTTGGAGTTCGAGAGGAAGTGATGGTCTGTTAGTTTATTGGTTTGCAACGAGTGGAAAGCGGTCTAGTTGGTGTTCGGTGTTTTGTGACAGAGGTGTACAGCAGTTTGGCTACAAGAGAGAGGTGTATCTTGGTAAATTGAAGCGAGTCTGCTGGATAAGGAACTTAGGTGGGTAAAAAGCAGGTATTTTTCTGAATTTATCTAAAATAAAAGACAGTTAACAAGGTTAGTTATAATATAATTGAATTGACTTACATGTCGTAACATTGGTGGAATCATAAAAGCTTTGTAAGGAAATTTGTTCTGTCATATTAATTTAAAAATTGTCATTGAACGCTGTGTTTTGCATAATATTTGACAGCAAGCTACTTGCATTAAAATAATTCAATATTAAAAAAATAAAAATAACAAACAACTAACTAGATTTTCTCGAACCACATCCTGAGATAGAGTAATCATGTATATTGTGAAGTATAATTCAAGTTAAAGTTAGTAAAAAGTTTTAAAGTTTCGATACTTGAAATAAATAAAAATCATATACACGTATCCACTTCATATTTAAAAAGTAAATAACTATTATCTACGACCTTAATTTTACTGTTATTAATCCATAAATATCGATTTAACAAAGGTTTGCATCTACGACACTTATAATTTATGTCATAATAAACAGTAGGCCTTGGAGGGCAGACGAATGTTTGCGGAGCCAGTACTGTCAAGGTCAGTTACGAAAGGTAATTATTAATACTACACATCTAACTGTATTCATTACATAACGCTTTAATTATTTCAAAAACACGTTACCTGTAACACAATAAGTAACTAGAATAACTTTACAACTTCACTTCCAGTTCGAAATTGTAGTTTTATAACCTCACTTCACTTTATACCACAGATGCGCTTAAAGTAAACAGCTGATTTCTTTAACCACGCTAAACTATAAAAGTCACTTTTAGTGAAAAAAGCTAGCGCTAAAGGCCTACTTTCAGTAGCGGTCGTAGATAAAAGTTTTTTTTCTACGACCACTACTAAAAGTATGCCTTTTAGCACTACCTTCTTTCGCTAAAAGTGACGTTTTATAATTTAACGTGTTTAAACAGCTGTTTACTTTTAGCGCATGTGTGGTATAAAGTGAAGTAAGGTTATAAACCACAATTTCGAACTGGAAGTGAAGTTGTCAAGTTATTCTAGTTACTTCTTGCATTAGAGGTAAAGTGTTTTTTAAACAATTAAAGCATTATGTAATGAATACAGTCAGATGTGTAGTATTAATAATTACCTTTGATAACTGACTTTGACAGTAGGTACTGGCTCTACAAACATTCACCTGCGCGTCAAGGCCTACTGTTTATTATGACATAAATTATAAGTGTCATAGATGCAAACCTTTGTTAAATCGATATTTATGGATTAATAACAGTAAAATTAAGGTCGTAGATAAAATATTGTAACAAAATAAGAAAAAGTATCCTACGAACATAGGTCCGGAAATGCGTTTTAAGAAAGGTAGAACCCTTAAAAAGGGTTTGCCGATGATCAGGTAGTTATAACTAATTATAACGAAGATATGAAGTATATGATGTGAAAATTAATGGAGGAGTACACACTCTGGGGGCTATCAGTCAATATAGAAAAAAAACAATACATCTGTATAGGAAATGAACCTTTGGCACTCAATCTTGAGGATGGGCAAAAAATCTCTAGCTGTCAAAGTTATATACGGATGGGGCCATAATTATACAGTGCTTTCGTAAAGTAGCGGATAAATTCGTTAAAAATTCAAGAAATAACTTTCGGAGAAAACGTTTGGACCCGTCGATTTTTATTTTTATTTGGGATTTTTTTGAAATAAAATGTATACATACAGGGTGTGCCTCGTATGAGGTATGGCGTTGTTTTTTTTAATGGAAACCCCCCTTTTTTTATTACGGAATATGAAAAAACGCATTTTTTATCTTACGCTAAGGTAATTTTTGTGTATAGGTCACATTACCAAAAATTAAGAAAAAAAAATTAATTTAGAAAATACTTAATTTGATTTTAAGAAGTATGATTTTACGCATTTATCAATGACAGCAATCAATAAAAAACATATCGGTCGTCTTAGTTACTGTCAGGCAGACAACTGTGCACAATTTGTACATTTAATTTAGTTGTTTTTGAAGTGACTATTGCAACTAAATTTAGTATTTTGCAATTTTTTTTCTTAATTTTTGATCATCTGATCTATATTCAGAAATCAGCTTAACGTAAGTAAAAAGATGGGTTCTTTCAAATTCCGTAATAAAAAAAGGAGGTTGCCATTTAAAAAAAAAACAACGATAACGCCATACCTCATACGCGGGGCACCCTGTATGTATGCATTTTATTCCGAAAAATGACCAAATAAAAATAAAAATCAACGGGTCCAAGCGTTATTCCTTGAATTTTTAACAAATTTATCCACTACTTTTACGAAGGCACTGTATATAACAGCAATGAGATAACATGAATAGCAAAATAGAATGCTTGAGTAAGAAAGAGATGGCCATACGAAAAAATTATTTTAATAGGCATGTTTAGTTGACATAACTCATAATTAAATTAAGCGTCAATCCTTCTCGAATGTTTACTACTATGTTTATCTCTTTCTTATTCAAGCAATACGAGTTATTTTCTTGTTCATGTTATCTCACTGCTGTTATACTTAGGTGTAACATTTGATAAATCGGGTACTGATACGAAGGAAATAGAAAAACGAATAGTACAAGCAAAGAAAATTATTGGATGTCTCAACAGTATACCATGGAGCAAAGAAATAACCAAAAACAGAAAGTACAACATCTATGAAGCTATGGTGAAGAACTCTCTTATATGGAGCCGAAACATGGAGAATTACATAAAAACAAAAACGAAAAGTAGAAACAGTGGAAATGGATGCGATCAGAAGATCTTTATGTATTTCAACGCGTGACCACGTTAGAAATGATACAATTAAACAGCGGATGGAAGGAAGTATTGTGAAAGACATAAAGCATAAACAACTGACATGGTACGGACACGTACAACGCATGTATGATGAACCAAAAGGACGCAGAAAAGAGGAAGGCCGAGGTTAGAGTGGCAAAAAGATATACAATAGTCTATGAGTGAGAGGAACTTAACGCCAGAAGATACCGAGAACCGAAGAGGCTGGAAATTGGGTGTCGGACAACGTCGGAAGACGTTCTAAACCAGCTTATAGATAGATAGAACTCTTAAAAAGGTTAGCGAAAAATATTTATTTATGATACAAGTGAATAAAGAGAATTTTCCCCCCATGGATAAAAATTCTCTTTATCCCCCGAATAGATATTTTTGTCTCAATACCTACTATGAAAGTACCTCTGTATACACTACTCGTTTCTAAAAGTAACATGTTAATGCTGAAGGTGGATGATAGTTGTTTGTATACCAAGGTACTGAAGTTTAACTTTTTATCACGAATGTGGATTTAGCCCTGGGCCAAGGCAAATAAACCACATGAAGGATAAAAAGGAACTTCAGTGCCCAGGAGTACATTATGTTTTATTTGAAATCGAAAAATTGTGAAATTACAAAACTTTAACCAACATTTGTAGGTTATGTTAGCGTCGGTTGACGGTTATCTGTCCCCTCGCCAACTACAAAAAAGTCATAAAACAATGGATTACTTTACTACCGATTTTTCGTATTTTAATGACAATTTTGAGCTACTTTAATGCCGATTTCAAATAAAATTTACTCTACGACAGTCTGTAAAATTGACTTTTAGTTGGAAGTTTTAAGTTTGTAAAATGACTGTTTAATAATATGTTTTCATTAGTTTACGTCGTGAGTAGCAACGTGTTTTAAAACTTTTAACCACGCAAAATTACGACCGTTTGCTAGAAATCCTAATTTACATTTAAATATTTTTATTTACTAGCAACATGATATTGTACATTTTCGCCATAGTAACAAAATATGAAAAGCTACTTATAACTCCCAAGGGACTTGGAAAATTATCTCTTCCTCAAACTCATGGTAACCATGCAACTACAAATAACGTTTTAGCAACCATGCAATGAGTCAATCCTTGATGTTACTTACATATTCTAATTTTAAATGTCATTACGACATTTTGAAATTTCATACTATTCTTACTAATATGCAAGTAAATAAAATATTGTATGCACGACGGGAGATATTCATGTTTTTTACCTTCGGTTGACTTACAGACCTCGGGTCCTCGGTCTGTAACACAGGGCCGGATTTAAGATTTGGGTGGCCCGGGGCCCATTTTGGTGGGAGCCCCATTGTTTCAAGGTGTTGTAATATGTAATGCAAAAACACGAAATGAAACGAACACAAGTTTATTTACAAAATTTATCTACGCAGAGAAATTCTGTTAAAATTATTCAATTTTTTCATTAAAAAGTATAGTATAACATAACACAAATAACACGTAAATATATTACAAATCAGCAAATGAATAATGTTATAACCATTACAGTACAGGCACTTTCCTTGATTTTCGTGCTGCAAAATCGCTGATGATGTCACTAAAGTCCAATTCACGCGTATATCTGACTTTTAACATAATGCAATTTGTGTTTTTCAAGTAAAAACATACTAAACATTTAATTGTGAATAATTATAACTGGTGTAAATTAGTAAATTATCATGTTGTTGGAAGAACGGGCCAGTTCACCAGTACAATAACTTTTTTATGATTTTCAATAATTTTAACTAATTTAAAATATAAGGATTGACTATTACATTTCATATCAAGCTAGAGAAGTAAAACAGAATGTATGGAAATTTTTATTAAATGTTCCCTATCATTATAAACAGTTCACAGCAAAGAGACATGTATTTTTCCTGTTGTGTGATATTTCCCCGTATATTGGTGGGAGGCCCACTCTTGGTGGGTGGCCCAGGGCCCGGGCCCCTTGGGCCCCCCTCTTAATCCGGGCCTGCTGTAACACATGTCAACCTCAGGGAAAAACACATATTCATATCTCCCTTAATGCATAAATATCTATTTCCATTGATCGTTTATTTACGGGTTTCATTAATGTATAGAGAATCGTCCATTAATGACCTTTATTTCATACTGATGTCAAAAATGAAATTTTTCGGATTATTTATGGTACAAAAAGTGGAACATTAAAATCCTAGTACTTTAAAGTAAAATTTTAAAGTTCAAGTACTTTAAAACTTATTTATTGTACAAAAAATGGAACATTAAAGTCCTAGTACTTTAAAGTAAAATTTTAAAGTTCAAGTACTTTAAAATTATACGTCAGTTGTTGACATGAGATTTGAAATGATTTACACCTTTTTATTTAAAATTTATTAAACTTGCAGTATGAAATAAACCGTTGTATTCACCACGAACGAAAAGTGTTTTTAAAGGTCCTCGCAAGTAATTCCGTCCTCGGCTGACGCCTCAGACGTAAACAACTTTCTCGTCTTTAAAATGCCACTTTTCGTTCTAGATAAATAAACTACTATTATTAATGAATGATTTTTTATTAATGAACGATTTTTCAAAACATAAACAGTGCCAACCTAAGAAAAAAAATCACAACCATTTATGGTCACCCGGGACCATTAATGTCAAAACTAAGTGTCAAATTCTTTTGATGGAATAAAATTTGATTTTCTTCAAATTAATAATATATGATCAACGGAAAAATATTGTAACTAACGCGTATGTTAATTGGCGATTAATAATCTCTACAATTAACGCGCTCGCAGCTCGATTATTAATCGCTCTCATTAGCATAATTGTTTGTTAAATAACTATTTTTATATTTACCGTGTTTTCTAGATTCTATCGTAGATAAAATATTGTACGATACAAAGCATCAATACTTAATCGCGGGGCTTAAGACGCTCGCTCACTCGCATTTTAACTCTGCCCCACTCGTGACTAAAGACTAGCTTTATGCACTTGTATCATAAATTACTATTAACAACGTATATTGACAACATAAATAAAATTTTGAAAACATTTTAATTATTAAGAAAAACCAACAAAATTCAATTAATCACATAGATAACATTAATAGTTTCTTACAGCTTATTCACTTGTTACCGAAAAAACTTAATCATAGATGTATTTACGAATGTAGTCAAGTAGACAATAATTCAATTAAATAACATACTACAGAATATCATTAGTTTTCATTAAAATAAGAAGAAAATACATTCCACAAGAAGTCTGCATTAATATTACTAATATAAATATTGGTCGTACTATTTTCGATGTGATTGAGATGCAGAGAGGGGATATTAATTCTTAAAACTTATTTATATAATTAAATAGGTATATAGGTATCCATCTATTGAAAAAAAATTGTATGCCATACGTGCCTTTTCCCTGAGGTGGACCGAAAGTAAAAAACATGCATATCTCCAGTGGTGCATACAATATTTTATTTACTAGCATATTAGTAAAAATAGTATGAAGCTTCAAAATGTCATAAGTACATTTAAAATAAGGATATGTAAGTAACATCAAGGATTGCCTGAATATATGGTTGCTAAGATGTTTATAGTTGCATGGTTGCTATTAGATTAAGGGAGAAATAATGTGAAAAATCCCTAGGGAGTTATTAGTAGCTTTTCATATTTTGTATCTATGACGAAAATGAACAATATCATGTTGATAGTAAACAGAGTAACATGAAACCATTTTCAATGTGGTAACTAATAACTTGCTAAGTTACAAAGTATTTGTTAACACCATCATAAACTATTTTAAGGTTGGCGTTTCGAAAAGCTGAATTGTCAAGTTGACAGCAAAATCAGATGTATTACAGGATATGTGACCCGGGAATGCAAAAAATTGCGTGTAAGATATTTCGTGATCAAGATTCCATTTAATTCTACGTATGATTATTCACCCTCTCTTTAATCCCTTGGTAAACTATGTACTATTATTTAATTAAAACTACCACAAAGAAGCAAATTTTGATAACTTCTTACACTCAAAGTGTTAATATTGATATAAAATTGTACGATATAATGTACTATTCATAAGGGGTAGTTTTGGCAAGGGCAAGAGGTGTTTTTTATGATAATCATATTAATTGCACTAATCACATATTCGAAAAATGTGGACTTTTCTATATAAAAAGAGATATTCTTGTTCTAAATCGTTAGGATGACTAAGGTCCTACAAAGATTTGGGTAATTTTGAGGCACACAAGATTTGATAAATTAATTCGTTATCAACTTCAAATCTATACAATGTATACTGCATTTGAAAGATTTTAAGCAACTGCAAGGTCTTTCTCACATTGTCATAATAGGCGAATAAATAAAAATTAGTAGACTTATTTATGCCGTACAGTCTAGTACTAAAAAATCATAAAAATTTTGCCAAACAACTGCCAGAGGGAATATGAACGGCAAACGATATTAACACAGCAAGCATGGTAGGAAATTAAATTAATTTAAGGGATATAGCAATGTTAATGTAAGTCAATAATAGTTATTTATGTACCAAAAGCAAAAGAAGGCCCGCGGCATGCAAATTAGACCCCAAGGCGTAGCCGCGGGTTCTAACACGATAAGGGCCATAAACGCTACTTACACACGAAATGCATACAATATTTTATATACATACCAGCATATTCACAGTTAAAACCAGATTTATAATTTTAATCAATTTCAGCTACATATAATGTCATTGCTTGTCAAACTGGCAAACAAGACCCCGAGCTGGTCGTAAAGTACTTCATCACCCTTGGGCTGTAAAGTGACACACTACGCCCTCAAGAATAGGATGAGCCCTGTCTTATATAAATAAATAGATAAATCAGTGAAAAAAGACTATTCCAAAATTTCATTTAATGAAAAGACAATACACTTCAGTACTGCCAAACGCATAACAGCAACTGGAGCTGCTTATTGTGCTTTAGTACATAGACACGAGTTCTGCTCAGCTTGGCTACTTTTATGTAAAATATTTAAATATTTTACATTTCTTATGAGCTTCATGAGGAAGAAAAGCAAACTCTTCTGACGAGTTTCGCCTCTGGCGTGTTTACACGTTGAGTTACCGTACTCTTTTGCTTTTCTTCCTGATGAAGCCCCTTACGAAAGTGGGCGAAACGTTGAATTCTTCGACCTCAATAATGACACGATCGAATCCCAGAAATCGTTTGTTACTTAAAATACGTATATTGCGTATATAAACTTTATAGTGAGGGCGTCATCAACAATGATGTGCTTACAATGGCATGTTTATCCTGTTTTATGTACATATTGACAGCATAAACTGCAAATTTAACATATTTTATCTTCATCGGTATTGTTATAGACTATTAACAAGGCGGTCTATGGGTCTATATTGGTCCAGGCCATGACACTGGCTCTGTTGCCTGATTGTGTGCTAGGCCATTCCAAGACATACTAAGTTTTGTTTGTTTGAAATATATTTAACATTAAAAACTATTTTGACAAGGCAGTTCCAAAAATGCCTTTAAAGTGTTACGTACCAAGCTGCAAGTCAACATACGCTTCATCAGTTGCTCCATATGTTAGCGTGTTCAAGTTTCCATCTAATGGAACGGTGGCACAAAAATAGAATAGTACAGGAACTTTAGACGAAAAATGGTCTCATCTTCGAAAAAATTTATAGTGAGCTATAAATTGGTGTACACCTACCTTTCAGTTCCACAAACAATCTGCGAAAAGTCCCAAAGATTCCGGTGTATGCATTACTTTTGACAGCCGAAAAACGGCCCAAAAAGTATCCTTTTTCGGTTTTTGCCAATATCTTCGTTCCCATCGATCCTACATCTATAAAGTGTACTTAAAAAAAAGAAATAACGGAAAATTCTCTACAAAGAAGGTGTTATAAAGTTTATCGATACAACTAGTCATTTCCACGGAAAAAGGCGTGAAACATCATATTAAGTTTTGTGGTTGGGCGCCGATGCGTGGTGCGTTCTGTGTGGCTGTGCAAATAGCAGCTGCGACTTCGTTACGGTCTAAAACGACTTTTACGACACCGCGCCGGCACATACAAAAATTACGTAAAAGCTAAACGGCCGGCGCGGACAATATTTCATATATTCAGGACGAAAACTCACCTAGGGCCGCTGCCCAGCCCGTAACAAGATATGCCGACTAAACATCAGTGGAGCGAGGGAGGGTCCTATACGAGATTACCTCCGGGCAACGGCCAAAGGGGCCGTAAACATTGATAAAGTTAAATGCAACGAAAATGCAAAGATAGACCCAGATTAAAACCGGAAAGTCAAATGAGCCTACCTTCTAACTTATCACCCTGGCGAAATCCAAAACTCAACGGGAATGAAACATAGAAATGCACAGCCTCATGAAACTGCAGCGGCAAGCGTCGCCAACTTACCTGTAAAGCGTAAACACTCAGGCTTTGCCGTTACATTTACCTTTACACAGCAACATGAAAGTGGGCATCATTATTAATAGTAATTACACACGCTACCTGAATGGGTCAGCCGAACGATGGAGTCACGGCGGCTAGCGGGCTCACCAAATGCGACAAACGTACTGCGGAAGTGTGGGAGTCGAGCGGCCCCTGAGGGTAATTCAACAACGTGGCAAGGTCTAAATTAAGTCCCCCTCGGGACAATCGAAACGGACGAGACCGAAGGCTTGTCCAGCTCTGCAATATGTATCCCCAGCTACGGGAGGGAAGGCCTCTTCACGGCCCAATGAAATTATGCAAAACTGGCGGTCATACGAACAACGCAGGGCACCACATGCTCACTCAACAAGAAAACCGCACCACCTCTCGCTTTAGCGGTCCGTCAAGAAGTCCGTCAAAACAACGCAAAGCCAAAACTCGCCTTTTTGCGTCAAACAACAAGCGGGACCAAGCTGTAACAGCACAAACACAAGACGCCGCGCCCGAAGGCACGGCGGCTACCAAGAGCCAACGCTCGCAGACGCGCTTATGAAGACGGCCGGTGACTGACTAATCCCAAAACAGACGCCTCGCCGAGTTTCTCGCTAGACGCGCATTATAGCGCCAAAAGTTGTAGTCAATGCAATCGCAGTTTTCCCCTCGTGACAACGGCGAGGCAAGCCGCGGACGAGAGAGAGCGACTAAAGTTTAAATTATTTAAGGAAGATATCTCGCTCGCTCCCATGGCTTATTTTTTTGAAATTGATGTAAACGGAACGAAACAAAATGCAGTTGTAACTACGACGGCATGGAGACCAGAGCGAACCTACTAGAGAGAGTTGCGTAAAAAAATTAAAAATTAGAAGATAACGCACAGAAAACTATATTTTGATCATTGCATGCACTAAAATATCCATACAAAATTTTTACTGGAGTTTCAATGCCCGATTACGTAAAAACTATTAGTGTTATAGATATGCTTTATGTCACCTTTTTTTGTAGAGAATTTTCCGTTCTTTCTTTTTTATAAGTACACTTCATAGCCGTAGGATCGATGGGAACGAAGATATTGGCAAAAAACCGAAAAAAGGTACTTTTTTAGGCCGTTTTTCAGCTGTCAAAAGTTATGCATACACCGGAATCTTTGGGACTTTTCACAGATTGTTGGGGGAGCTGAAAGGTACGTGTACACCAATTTATAGCGCACTATAAATTTTTCCGAAGTGAAATGCTAAACTTCCTGGACTAGAAAGACATTTTGCATTTAGACTACTGTCAGATTGGAAAGGCTAGTGTTGTGTGTCTAAAGGACTTTAAAAGAGCAGATTTAAAAGGTAATAATATGAAGAGATTTGTTCTGAATGCAATATCACTAGCTTCCAGGCAAGTTATTTTGAAAAAATTACTGTTTTAGATGAAGTCAAAATTAGTAACGATTTACTTGCAATGGAAGATTAGATACCTACCCATTAGGAATTGTTTTTATCGAATATTACGGTGAAGTGACGCACTGCGATGTAAATAGCAGTGATTTTATAGATTTTTTTTTCAGCTGAAATGCATCACAATGACAGGGTTAGTGCACTAACAGATTGTTCATTTAGTGACCAAAACTAGTAATTTTTTATTAAAGGTTGGCGCAGACATGTTTCCAGATTGTGGTAGGCCATTCCAAAGGTCACTTTATAGGCCCAGTGTCAGGGCCTGGAACAATATAGACCGGCTTGATATTAATCAAATTAATTTTAGTATCGTTAGAGTTTTATTACCGCACTGAGTGCGATACTGAATAGATATTACCCCACTCAGTGTGGGCATATTTAGTCCATTTACTAAAGGAAAAAAGTTCTAACTTCGTTGACTCAAAACCGATTTTTATTTTTTTTTTATTATTTCGGAAAAAGTGTATAGAAAAGTTCCCCATAGGTGAGAAGGTGTGCTTTTTATTTTTTCAATTGTTATTAACAAATAAGTGTTTTTTAATATATTCTTAATTTAAAAAGTTTATAACTTCTTTATTTATTTAAACCATTGCCTGACATTTGATAACATAAGGTTTTGGGGTTCACAGATTACGAATCTGACTTCAAAGTTAGTCTAAAAACAAAAATGGCGTCTACAAAATTGCGTCAAGGGTCTAATTTTTTATTTTATTTTTTTAATTTTTATTAGATATCTAGGGGTTTTTGGGGTCGCTAATTACGAATTTGACATTAAAACTCAACTAAAACACAAAATGGCGGATCCAAGATGGCGAAAAAACGTTTTTTTTTATTCGAACTTTATTTCTTATCTGTATAGGGTTTTTTGGGTCGCTGATCTCAAATTTTATGTTAAAAATTATCAAAAATTAAAAATAACGTCTTTAAAGCGGCAAAATAGCTTTATTTCTGAATTACTCAGTAATTATAAATATAGCATTAAAAGGTTAATTTTTATTCTGTACGATTATTATTATTATTATTTAATAAACGTTATATACAAATAAAATTCTAAATTGTTAAATGAAATCAAATTTAAATAGATTTAAATATAACATACGAATACATACGTATAAATTCCAACGCCTAACAATGTGTTTTCTACAACCTCTTTGTAGAATTTCGAAAATATATTACTGAATTAATAGATTTTTCTGTTTGTGACGGACGGAGGAATGTTATTACATAAAAACAAATGGCAGCTTGTTCAACAGTATGATGCAATTTTACATATATTAATTTTATTGTACGTAATTATGGAAAAAAGCAAGTTATTGTTTTTGTCGATTATCAGAAACATAGAATAAAATGTGCTGAAAGAGACCGATCGATGTCTAAAAACGAAAACTGCACGAGATATTCGATATGAAAGAGACAGGTTTTTAAAGTTGTATCAAGAAAAAATTCTGGAAAATGTCTTTCATGTCGTTTTATTGATTTTTCAAAAGAAACTTTAGCTGCAAATAATATCCCTGCTCTCAAGCTGAAAGTGATGCTGATCGGTTAATAGTTACAACAACTCTCAATGCATCAAATAAAAACATAGTCGTAGTATCAGAGAATATAGACCTATTACTTTACTACAGCTTTAGTTTCTCCTGATAAAGATATATATTTTTTAAACCTGCCAAAAATAAAGAAAATAAAAAAATATTTTCTTCAAAAAGCCTGCAATTTGCGCATCCCAATTATAGTGAGCATGTTCTTTCTGTACATGCTTTAACTGTATGTAACACAACTTCAGCATGTTTTAACAGAAGAAAGAATCTTCTTCTTCTTGTTGTTCAGGTGCTTATCCGATTTCGTATGTTTACGATCAACACGGCTATCTTCACTTTATTGATTGCAATTCTAGATAACTCATTGGATGATTTCCCATACCACGCCCTTAGGTTTTGCAACCAAAATACTCTTCTGCGTCCTGGTCCACGTTTGCCATATATCTTACTTTGTATAATAGATTGTAGTAGGGTGTACTTATTCTCATTCCTCATTATATGTCCGAGGTATTGGAGTTTGCGTATTTTGATGTTGTCCATGATCTCTTTACTTTTTTTTTCATTCTCTCCAGAACTTTAATATTTATTACACGGTCTTTCCATAATATCCGCAATATTCTATGGTATAGCCACATTTCAAAGGCTTCGATTTTTTTTGTGATTGTTTCGTTAAATGTCTAGGACTCGACCCAATAGAGCAAGATGGGAAAAATGTAGCATCGAGTTTTGGTGTCAAGGTGCAGATCATCGCTTTTGAATCTAGTTTAATATATTGAAGACATATAAGGATGAGGAAGACGAATAGGACCGGCACCTTGTTAAAGATCCACATGGATAAGTCCTAGTAAATGAAGCAATGGCCATGTTCAGGAAAGAATAAATTTGCCAAAATATTTGAAAATAGCAGTGATTTACAAGAGACTGCAAAAATTTAGATAAAAAATGTTGGTATAAAATGTATGCTTGCAATGTATGGTGCAAAGGAAGGTAACTGCTTAAACTCTTACAGGAATGTTTAATTGGTTGAAAGTTTTTTATGATTCATATACCGCAAATTAAATGAGGTTACAGACAATAAAATACATATATTTTTTAAATAAAACCATTTTGAATTTTAGGTTTGTTCTTTTATTAAGGCGTCTACTAAAAAAGTAGCGTTAATTTAGCATCATTATGCCCTACGATGGATTCAGCAGAACAACATTTAAAACGCGTGTATTTGCAAACACAGTTGTGGCTGGAAAACCAAGATATTTCAAGAGAAGATTGGGGTTCGAAATATGATAAAGGAAAGTGTTTTCCAATCCTAATGACACAAGAACGGCAGTGTCAATGGAAGAAGTAGAGGAAAAAGAAACTAAAACTAAATAATTTTTTTCTTGTTTTTAAATGTATCTTGAGTTAATTTTAATAAATCAATTAAAATATAATATCTTTAATACTCATTTAACTCTTCTATCATTTGTTTCCACAATTTTTCAGACACCATTTGGTATGAGCGACCCAAAAAACCCCTAGGTATAGGTATCAGAAATTTTAAAAAAATTGACCCCTTTCCGCCATTTTGGTCGGCCTTTTTTCATTTTAGTTGAGTTTTAAGGTCAAATTCGTAATCCGCGACCCCAAAAACCCCCAGACATCTAATAAAAATGAAAAAAAAAAAATAATATAAAAAATTACACCTTCGACGCCATTTTGTTTTTAGACCCATTTTGAGGCCAAATTCGTAATCTGCGACCCCAAAAATCTTATGTTATCAAATTTCAGGAAATTGTTTAAATAAATAAAATAGTTACAAATTTTTTAATTAAGAGTATATTAAAAAACACTTGTTTGTTAATAACAATTGAAAAAATAAAAAGCACACTTTCTCACCCATGGGGAATTTTTCTATAAACTTTTTCCGAAATAAAAAAAAATCTTCAAAATCGGATTTGAGTCAACGAAGTTAGAACTTTGGCGAATTTTTAGCGTTTAGAAAATGGACTAATTACAGCATTTTTTATGTAAAAAAATCATTGAACCAGAATTTATTGATGAAGATAAAATATTGAATAATAGACGTTTGCTTATGGCGCTTAACGGGACTCATTTGTTTGCCGCAAAACTCGGCTCACCACCTCGTTTTGGCAATCAAACTCGTTTGGTTAAGATGCGCATAATCAAACTTGTATCGTAATATCTATAAAGCTCTTAAAAAATTAATCAGATAGATACAATTATTGGTATTTGGAAAACCTTTTACTCATCTTATATTTTCCGAAACATATTCAAAATGCAGTTTTTACAGATTTTAATGTTTTAATAATAATAGTGGGCTACAGAAGAATAATAAATTAGTATTTTTCAAGTGAGTTCAGACAAATAACGCTTTTCAATTTTAAATATGTGACGGAAAAACTTTCACGCAGTATTTTAATCAGTCAAAACTCAACCTCGACTTAAATAGCAGAGTATACAAATATGTTTTTAATATTGGTTGCATAGAGCAAGAGCAACCATATAACAGCAACAAAGTAGATGTTGACACGAAATTTCCTGCTCGGGAAACATTCTAGATCAGGTTATCTCCTCGAAGTATACATTTTTTTATAGTCGTAGATTAGCTTTACCTGGCCAGTCTTTATATTTAAATCGTCATTCGATTCTGGTTTATTCTTAGTCCAGCGGCAAAACTTGAAGTTATCCAGACTTTTTTCCAA
>CALNHX010013350.1:0-17829 GCA_940337035.1 Agriotes lineatus
GGTGCCTCCACTTCTACTATCAATGCATAAAATTGAATATGAATATTGTTTTTGAAGAGATCTAAAGAATTGCACTTTGTAATCAATTAAAGAGAAACAATTGTATAGTTGTACTATTTATTCCCGCCATTGGTTTTTCACCGAGTAAAAAACATGGCAAATATATATACTCAGCTGTATCCTGCATATTTGTTGTGAACGTGGTTCGTACTGGCATCATTAACTGTTAAAAAACATTAATATAGTATCACCTTAACAACCGTAAAGCCTTAGAGCTTTAACAAGCTGCCCTTTTACATGATTTTCACGATGATTTTATGTACGCCAATTGCAGCTGATTACAAACAAGTGCTTTTTAATCAACAAGGAATCTTTCAATATCTTGAAGCACTTGATATTCTAGCCAACCATTTAGTTTTTATTGTAATAATATTTTGCAATAAATTATATGGCTTCCCGGTTATTTGAATATGGAATGCAGTAGTAACAGTCGATGAATATTTAAAACCATTACTCTGGAAAACGAAACATAATAATTATGTTAGGTAAGTATTGATTACTATAATAGTTTGGAGGTTTGCAATTACAGTAGTACCCTATTTTTATGCTACGTGTTCTGTTATTGCAGGACATATCATTAGCACCAGCACAGTGTTACTAATTAATTTTTATAGGTTTACGTTAGAGATACTGTTCTGCAGCCTAATTGTGCTTTTATTAAATAGATAGACAATTCTTTGGCATCTATTCGCACTGCTAGATTTACGAAACCCGAAGCTCCTTGGCTGACAGAAAATATCAGACTACTCATCAGGTTACGTAACAAAGCTCTTCAAAAATTTAAAAAATCTAAAAACCCTACTAACTGGGATTATTACAAAACTACGTAATTTCACCACCAGTGCTATCAGACGGGAGAAGCGCGCTTATTTACAATCGATCTTGACCAAAAACAAAAATAATATATGGTCGGCTCTTTAAAAACCGGACCTTAATGTTCAACCAAAAAATCGTGTTATTCCCGCTACACTTTGTGACGCTAACGCTATTAATAACTTTTTTGTGGATGAAATTGCTACAAAGAAAATACAACCTGATCCCAATTTAAAAATATTTTATGAAAATAATTTAAAAAATAAGATTCCTTATGCACAATTAACTCTAATTCTGTTGGGGCAGATATCATTAGTATCAATATGATAAAAATGTGCTGCCCTTTTATAATTAGATATTTACTTCATATTATCAATTGTTGCTTAGAAATTAATTACTTCCCTGATAGTTGGAAAATAGCACACATCATTCCTCTTCCCAAAACCAACTCTCCTTCTAGCTTTAGGGATTTACGCCCAATCAGCATTCTTCCCGCAATATCTAAATTATTAGAAAAAAATATGGAAAAGCAAATTCGGAATAATCTCCATTATTTTAACATTCTTCCTATTGTACAGTCAGGCTTCCGGAAGGGGTACAGCTATGTATCTGTTTTTGCTAGTATCACGGACGACATATTTAATGCTTTGGAAAATAACTTGGCTACTATCTTGATTCTTTTAGATTACTCCAAGGCATTCGATATGATTGATCATGAACTATTATTATCTAAACTACATTATTTTGGTTTTGGTAATAATGCAATTGAACTTGTAAAAAGCTTTTTAACTCAAAGAATGCAACTAGTTAAACTATGTGACTCAATTTCAAACGTGAAAGGTGTAGAGTCGGTTGTCCCGCAAGGTTCTATATTGGGTCCTTTATTATATATCATTTATACTGAAGATTTTATTAATAATGTAAAAAATTGTAACTGTCACTTTTATGCCGATGATATGCAAATCTATTTACCATTTAATCTCAATAACATCAATGAAGCTAACAATTTAATCTATACTGATCTCTCAAATTTAATAGCGATATCTGAACAACATTCTCTGCTTATCAATCCTATAAAAATCTACTATTATGCTTTTTTGCAAACCAAAAGAGAGAGATAATTTAATACCGTTAGTAAATATTAACATTGCTGGGACAACTTTAGGTGTACTAAATTCCGGTCGTAATTTAGGTTTAACTATAGACTCTAATTTAAGATTTGATCTTCATATTAGCAATTGCATACAGAAAGCGTTCAGCAACTTAAAAATCTTGTACGTTAACAGACATTTTTTAACTCCAGATGCGAAGAAGACCTTATGCAATGCTTTTGTTTTGTCTCATTTAAATTTTGCTGATTTAGTTTATGGACCTTGTTTGGAAAGTTCTGATGCCAGGAGAGTTCAACGAATTCAAAACTCTTGTTTAAGGTTAATTTATGGAATTAGAAAATATGTTTATATTTCACACAAACTGCGAGACTCTACATGGTTAAATATGGGCAATCGTCGCTTTCTGCACTCTGCCTGTTTTGTCCATAAATTATTATGTAACAAAACACCAAGTTATCTTTCAGACAGACTGACATTTAGAACTGATACTCATAATATCAACATCCGGAATAAAGGGCTATTAACCATCCCACCTCACAGATCTGTATTTTTCGAAAGTTGTTTTTCATATAGTGCTGCTAAAATTTATAATTCCTTGCCATCCTGTAGCAAAGATCTTTCTATTGCTTCTTTTAAACGATACGTGTCATCTTATCTTTTTGGACGTCAAGATAGTGCTTGAATGGGAATAAAGGATATTTTTTTAAAACTCATTTTAATGTTTGATGAATTTAATATTAGGCATAATATTGGCGGGTGCGTCGCGGATTCAATTTCAGACAATTATATTCAATTTAGTTTTTAATTTTCAATTTTGAACTTTTGTCATTATAAACAATTTTTTTCGTACTTATTTTTTGTCGGTTGAGTGTAACAGCAGATGTAATTAATTTATTGCATCTGAACTCCGCCGTTGCCACATAATTTTTTAAATTCTTATATCTGATGTATTATTTATTTATTTTTTTTTGCAATAACGTCCTTTATTATTATTATTATTATTATTATTATTATTATTATTATTATTATTATATTTATATCGAATGCTGAACAGGTTTTCGGAAGATGATTATCAACTTGCAAAATCTATTGATATTCAGCGTGTTAATGTACACCAAATTGTAGAAATTATGTCAGACAGTTTCTGAAATTACTACAAGTATCAATAAAATATGCACTTTGCCACCTTTACTGAATATGGGAGTTGCAGTTCATACGACCATCACAAATACGTTTCAGCTACTGCAACTAGTGTGGCACGCCGATGAACATCTCGAAAAAATAATTTATAGTTTTTCCTTAATGGGTAGCGACGTGCTTGACATGTCGTTGGTTATTGTCACGTGTGAAAGCTTTAGTTACCATATAAGTAATATTTTGAGTTAGAGTCTCAGCCATATGCAGGTAAATACATCCGCCTCCGGCTACCATATGAACATCCAGAATCACTCCAGAAAATAGGCAATATTTAAACAAAACCAAATTAGAGAGCGCAAATCCTACATCAGATTTTGGTAGCACTTCTTAAAGCAATATTTTTATTATTAATTTAGTAGGCCAAGCTCCTTCATGGGGTGTTAGTGCCTCACCATTATTATAACACTACTAAAACATTTCTCCCTATTTTTGTACTCTGTTTTCGGAAACTTTCATCGTAATTGCGCATGCCTACGTTTCTGTCCTTAGACAGGGTAGACGTATTTCCTGTTCTCATATTTGGAAATGTTGACTCTTTTGGTGTTTCTTTTGGTGGGCGCTTAGAAAGCGCATCTATCTTTAAAAATCACCAGCAATCTGGTTCAGATTAGACAATTAGCGTAAGAAGGTTTCTTTGAGTTTCTGAACTTCTCTAGTCGATCCAATATAGTGCGGCAGTAACTCACATTTCGGCTGTAGAAAATTTCAAGTCTTCAAGTAACCGCCTAGTAGTACTTACTTACTTAATCCAGTGACCTCTTGTACCATTACTGGTGTCGAGGTAGGAGTTGGGATTTTGTAAATGCTCTCCACTTTTTCCTGTCCTTGGCTATTTCACTGGCCTCTTGCCAGTGTGATCCTCTTACTTGTATGTGTTTTTCTATTTCCTTGTTCCAGCTGATCCTGGGCCTTCCCCTTGGTCTTCTTGCTACTACCCTGGCGTTCCATATTCTTTTTGCACAGCTCTGGTCTTGCATCCGGATTATGTGGCCAAACCAGCTCAGTTGGTTTTCTTCTGTAATTTGTTTTACAGACTTTAAGTCCAAATCTTGCCTAATTACGTCATTTCTTATCCGGTCTGCCCTTGTCACTCCTTGGATTCTTCGGAGGAATTTCATTTCCATTGCTTGTAGCCGGATTTTTTGTTTTTCATTTAACACCCATGTTTCGCTGCTATATGTCGCTGCCTAGTAGTATTCAGGTAATATAATTTTCGATGCCGTTTGATCCATTTTAGTACTTTTCAAATGTTCCATTGTACATCTCACGCTGGGGAACGACCTTGTCACTTCGTGGTATCGGATCCGTTGTAGCCCGTCCACAAACCCCTTGGCTAGCATGAATATGAAAGGCCATTTCAGCACTCGTAGACAGCTAGCGTCAGCAGGTCAGAGCTATTTTACTATAATTCGTCCGTTTCTGGGTCCTGGCGAAATACGACTAGACCTTCAATTTGTTCAAATTTCGGTTGCAGTGCAGCATCGATTTGCTTCTAAAAATGGTTAGAAAGTTACCACATTTTTAACTTTAGTGGTAATGGTATACATTCTATACGAGCATATTACATACATAAACTGTCATTGGTTTTGAACAAATACTGTATACATGTAATATAGCAATCATTTAACAACCATACGGTCTACCGACTTCTACCTTAGGAGTGAACTACCTTCAGTAATTAATTTACTTTTATTAATCAATCACTTTTAGAATTGACAAAAACTATAATTGGCTTCGCGTCTCGAATAAATTTCGTCATTCATTGTTTCCTAAGTTTCAGACATGCTTAGCATATATAGTGACCTATGCCCTATATAAGTCTTTTAAAAATGTTTAGGAGTGGCATCTTTTACTGTAGAAATCCATGAAAAGAAATTATCTTAAAACCAATTAAGTCCAATAGCTTTAATAGGCTATTATTTTACTTGTTTCAGCTAATCTTATTTTGTGCGTCAGTTGGACTGAGTTAGGTGTAAGTAATATCCAAGCAATAAAAACTATAGTAGACATAGTGTACGTTATTTAAATTTTTTACAATGAAGTGTCCGGTTATTATATTATGCAAAAACATAATGAAATTGCAATAGTTGAATCGTTTCTAAAAGATTGTTCTTCCAATATCAACAGTGAAAAATTTAAATCACTGAAGCATTACCCTCCTAAGAGGGCCATAACAATAATATAAAGATAACTTGCGGTCCGCTTATGATGTGAAGTTAGAAAAGCGGCTAAAAGGCACACATACTCAGGATGTGATAGCAGAAATAGAAACAGTATCTCAAAGTTAAAACGTTTTCGTATATACCTCTATATTAGGAGGAACTTTAAAAGAATCAGACAATAATTGTTAAATTTAATACTTAATTAGCATCTATTTTGGGAAATTACAATCATATGAAGATATGCAAGTATGCAAACATCACCAACAGGTGAAAAACATTATCATTTATAAACTGCATGCATTCCATTCTTTGGTTGCGTGTTCCATTGACACTACATTCAAAATAAACTTATAAAATCCAGAAACAGACAGAAATTTTCATCTTCATTTTTTTTTTATTAGTGGCTTCTTTCTCTAGCCTCCCCTGCGAAATGTTTAATTTACTCGTATTTTATTTTTCTTCCTCTTTGGTCATCAGGTTTTATATCTATCTTGTTAGAGCTGTACGTGTCTCCTCATATCATTTCTTGGCAGTTCTTTGAGTCATAAATATGATTTTAGAGTTGTATAATAAATACATTGGATAAGTTAATCACATAAATATGGATTATATTAATCAGCTAAAAACATAGCTCCAGTAGTGTGTCGAATTATTTACGATAACTTTCAGCATGGACTGCTATAAAAGTATCTATGTACGACCGGACAGAATTGGTCACTTTATACTATAAGTTTGAAAGCGTAATGTATTAATTTATATTATAAGGGCCCGAAGTTACTTTACCGCCCGCTTGCAGTCTTGTTTATCAGTTTATCATAAATCTAGTTTTAATTGGGAGTATCCCGGTCTATACATAAAATGTTGTACGTATCTCGTGCATAACTAGCGGTTATGGCCCTTGCCGTGTAAAAGCCCAAGGCTTGCCGCTGGCCATAAATGTCTAGGTACTTGGTACATAGGTAACTATTCTAAAGGTGATTTGACGTAGAAAGGGCGCAATAGGTTTACTGAATTTGAATTTATTTTCAAAAACTTAAGAATCGCTTTTCATTATTTCCAGGCAAATGCTGTCAAAAAATTGCTAATCAAGGTTGTATTGAGGGTCCAGGATTATAAAGTAAGAAAAGAAGTATGTATAAATATTAAATTAAAGACAAGGGAGTTAAAAATGTTGTTTCAGATAAACGTGTTTTCCATGCAGTTGCTCCATTACGACTTCAAAATAACCGCAGGAGGGTTCTTTACTATAGATTTTACGCTATTCTTTACGGTATGGACTCGTCACCATTGTGTAGTGAATGAAAATGATGATGGTCTGTTTCAGATGGTTGGTGCAATTAGTACGTATCTAATAATACTAATTCAGTTCGATATGGCTCTTGTACGCAATTAAAGTAGTTAAGTTAATTTAAAAATTATAAACTTTGTCGTTTGGATTAGTTGTTGCCTATTTATTGCGAAACTTGTACACACGTGATTAAAAAATGTAATAATAAAAATGTAAAGTTTGAAAAAATCGTTAGAGCCGTTTTTAAAGAAATCGAAAAAACTAAAAAATTACAAGAGTAACAACATACTTCCGGTTATGCGATTTTCTTTAAAAGCTTAGAGTCGGATCTAGATAGTACACAAACTTATGTATGAAGTTTCAACGCCATACCTCTTTTCGTTTTTGAGATATTCTGTTCACACACAGAAAACACACAGACGGACACACAGACAGACAGACACACAGACAGAAAATTGGCAGAAAGACCAATGAACAGGAACATGTTTTTTGTGTTCAGGGGACAAAAGGAAGTAAAAAGATGCATCAATTAATTACTCAAAAAGCTTTGGTCTAAACCCAAAACTAATTAGACCATTGTCTGTAGCGAATTTTAAAGCATATATGTCCGAACTTCAAAACTCTCCGCACTCGTGTCATAGATCGGTTTTCAGCACGTTATAACGGATCCTCCCTATATTTCATTGAGCGGTAGCGTGCAGGACGGTCCATTTGCTGAACCGTCGCATCCCAGTACGAGGTATATGAACATTTATGAATAAATGTAGAATTAAATAAAAGTCGGAGGCAGTTTAACTACTTGTATTAAAAAGAATAAAACCATAAGATAAATCATTACAAAAATTAGTTGCCAAAAACGCTTAACGCTTAATAGGAAGTACAAATTTCTAACTTAGTCTTGGTGATAATAGCGGCGCCAAACGATCTACTTAAGTCATGAAAAGATCGCGTCCTGCGACCGCTCTACATTAAATACATTAATTTTCGTATTACCCCAATTGAGGACCATATTGCAAAACATATTGCGGTTTAACAATAGTAATCGTTTTAAATCAAACCCAGTACGTAGATGATCCTCAGGGGGGTAAACATAAATTTATTTAACTACGAAAACGCGTTATCGACGGTTATCCCTAATGTTGCACATTGTACTGCCGCCTCTTTACTTAGCCCTTTACTTTATTAATTTATATTGCCCTTTGTTTGCGAGTTTAAACAGTGGTAGAAACATAAAACTTGATTTACCTTTCAGAGTGATTTAGGGATAGGGAAGGTCAAAATTGCTCTGCAAAAATAGAATGATCTTTTGTTATGCAGAATGCCAGATAAAAAGACACCAGAATAAAATCATGGAACAATTATACCGTGGCTAGGAAAACACTAATAAAAAATGCAAGTGAGATATTATGACGACTTGGTTAGGACAGCAAGGATGAAAACAGTTTGAAGAAGTCTACATCCACAGCTAGACGACACAAAACCAAGGTGAATATACAAAGCACTAAAGGTTGATAGTTACAGGTAGATATGCAACATTTTATTATGCTTGTATTTAAGTATAATTTAAATGTCGAATGTTGGCTTTATGTTAATAAAAATGTGCCTTGATTTACTGCAATCAGCTTTGACGGACAAACAGAACATCGTTGTTTGGAACGTATAAAACACAATTTGTAATAACTGATCGCTCTTATAGGTTTTAGAATGATCTATTCTGCATTTTTTGTTACGGTAAATGATGCCAATCCCAAAAATAGTTTTCACACATAAACAGGACAGAGCTCTGTATAGATATAGTTTATGTTTGAAATTTTCTGTACAACCACCACTGATGCAATGATACAATTCCTATAATAGAAGCTTACTCGGCAAATAGATATTTATGCATTGAGGGAGACATGAATATGTTTTTTCCCTGAGGTCGACATGGTTAAAGACCGAGAACTCTGGCCCGAGGTCTGTAAGTCAACCGAAGGTAAAAAACATGAATATCTTCCGTGGTGCATACAATATTTTATTTACTAGCATATTAGTAAGAATGATATGAAATTTCAAAATGTCATAAATGTCATATGTCATATTTAAAATAAAAATCTCTAAGCAACATCAAGGACTTCCTGTATGTATGGTTGCTAAAACGTTATTTGTAGTTGCATGATTACCATGAGATTAAGGGAGAAAAATACGAAAAATCCCTTAGAAGTTATTAGTAGCTTTTCATATTTTGTATCTATGACGACAATGAACAATATCATGACTGTAGCTAGTAAATAAAGGTAATTACTTACATTCTAACTTCTCTATCCCCAATAAATTAAAACTTTTAGCTGACATGATGCATTTATAACTCCTCCTCTTTTATTATTACAGATAACCCTTAGTTCAAATAGTCAAGCCTAAGGTAAAGTAACGTTGATGGTCGTGACCCATGTGAAAGAGCATTATTGCCTTAATTCAACATATTAGGCTAGCCACCTACCCGAGCCGTGACCGAAGATTGCGTACAAAACTCTCTTAGTGCGACCGTAGCATGCTCTCAACCTATGTTAAGATAAAAAGGAAAGGGAAGAACATGCGTATTTAATGGATAGTCTAGACAAATTTACCAATATCTGGTAATCTACGAAATACTATCACACATAATACTTGTTGGTCTGCAACCAACTACATGGTTTATCAGTTATACAGATGTGGATAGAAATTGCTGCAATCGATAAAGTTTTGATGGAATTTAATACAAATATAAAAAATAACAACTTTCTGTATCATTACCATATTCTCTGGAGTGATAGTAAGAATAACACCGTATTATTATCGTGTGGAAATGTTTTGTGACTCCTTTATACAGTGCACTGAAGCAGTTGCTTACCTTATTGGAATCACTTATAAGTTCGCTCTGCAAGCATTATTCTGTTCCCACATTGCACTACTGCGAAATAGGTTTCAGAAATTAAGTGGTTTCTGAAGAAACCTCTCAGTTAAAACAAATTATTATGAATCGCGTCAACTTAAATTGGAAAACAAGAGCAATGAGGCTAGTGATATTAAACAAATAGCAGAAATATGCCCGAAACTGTACGTTACAACTTATTTAAACAAGATATGCACCTTGTCACTGTTATGGAACATGGGAGTCGACATCTACTTGATCGTCACCTAATGCTTTCTAATAATAAAAATAATTTATATCTTCGGTGTGTCTCTATGTGTTTGATCTGATGCTTGTCACCAGCACATGTGGAAGTTCCACAAATCAGATAAGCGATTGCAATACATCGTAGCTCATATAGTACCTTCTTAGTTTTACTTTGAATCTTTATCGTACCAAAAATAAAAAATATTTGGCTAGAGATCTTAAATTTCTTACGCACAAATCGAGTATTCTCCCTGAAGTGAATTTCGACGGTATTTTCCTCAGAAATATTTTTTATTCTAGAAACGTTATAATATTAATAGTCCTTGGTTAGATTTTTGAACGGGTCCAAAGTAAAAAAGATAATCGAAGAACTATTTTAAGACCTTGTTGGATACATGGTATTAATCAATGCGGAAGAACCTGGTTTAATGAATTCCGTCTTCAAAACAGCCTTTGCACAGGAGAAGCTCCCTTTAGCATTAACAACCTAGCACAGCGATGCCACCATGTCATAAGCAAAATTTTTCTTTGTTTTATAGTTTCTGGGAAAGAATTTGCTAGTCCATCACAAAACGATCAAAGTGTTGCAGCTCACGTACAACAAAATTTTACTGGTAGCAGAGAATCGGCATCTAAGAAGTGAAGAGGTCGGTATACGAAGAGAGGTAAGACAGGGATTTATATTATCTTTTTTGATCTTCAACTGCTACTTTAAAAATATGTTGAGGAAAGACCGCCCTGAAGCAGGTAACATCAGTGTCAGCTGGCTAAAAATATTCTATAAAAAGATGACATCTGACATCATGTTCTGATAGCGTGTTAGGAGTACCGACTACGACTGAACGTCTAAGTATATCGTAATAACTAAGGACCCAGTATTACCCGATAAAACGAGATTATGACAATATGGGATGATTACAAGCCCAGCCCGCTTGGAATGGTGGTAATAAAAAAAGTTTGCCGACAGCTAGTCAAGGGGGCGTAGATTATTTCGGGACTGACCGTTAGAACGGGTAAGCGATCGATAACTTAAAAGGGGATGAAATTGCTGAGCTCCACCACTTTTCTAATGATAATACTGACCGTTTTCTTAAATTGGGAAAGAGAAAATCACCCGCAGGTGTGTTGTTGATACTGATATAGCGACGCCCTTATTTGCGCTGTCCCGGATGGAACTTAAATTCAGGGATTTCCTACAGCTAAAGCCTTTTACTCTTAAATGCAGAAAAGAACGCATGCAACAGCCGTCAAATCATAAGAAAGCATAAAATAATTAAAATTCAATATGTTAACGTCAAAACACCTAAATTACTACGTACAACGATTACAGCTGACTCACTTACTGAATCCTAAATCCTACCTGACGTCATGCTGTTTTATAAACTGCTAAATGTTTGCATTCAGTAACCTTAATTTAACCTGCTACAGGATTATGAACTCCTGATATGATAATGACTATTTTGCCGTTATCTGAACGCTATAAGAGGCTTTCAAACGTGCGTCACTTTAATTTGCTTGCACGACACTATTTTACTTAGCGAAACTAATGGGCGTCTACATTAATATAAATTTTACACAGTACTTTTTCAAAAGTCTTGCTGCGGTTGGTGTTGCTTGATGTTACCTTCCAGAATCGCGCTTAGACGTGACGTTGCAGTACTGCAGAGAATCCGGGGGAGTTCGATAAAATTAAATGTGGCAACTGAGGCAGCCGTAACTGATCAAGGATCCGCAAGTAAAATCAATAGCACAGTATGCAACCGATGCTGCAGTATGAAAACGTGACTATTACGTGTCTGATGCTTTATGCAGGACAATCCGAGAGTGCCAATGCGGAACTCCGGTCTGCACTCCTTATTAAGTGACTTAAACGATAGGTTGCGTAAATTATAGCACAGAGAGCGGATTGAGAAGATATCTGCGAAAATTAGAACCGTCGCAGTCAAAGCAATTAACGATACTCGGCTTCAAGAGCACAACTTGTTTGAATGTGGTATCTGAAAGAAACTTCTCCCGAAAGTTATGCGAGACCCTTTTAAAAGATCCGAAAACCGATTGTGGCGGTGAATAGCCAGATGTTGACAACTGTCGGTTGAAAATATAGCAGGCGACTAATTCGGCAATGGGATTGACTGAAGCGCTACGAGGATGAGAGACAGCCTGACCGCTAAGCTTGCGAGAAGAGATTTCCGCTCTACATGTGTATTTTGTGGCTCATATATCAATCTGGAGATGACTTTTACTGCTTTTTTAATGCTCTAAAAAGCGTTTTAACTGATTCATGAGGCAACAGCCAGTCGTTCGAAAATGTAATGCGCTGCAGCTGTAACCAAGGACTGTCCGTATCGAGGTAGCTGCGCTGCACACCTGTACGTCTCTATTGTTCGAGTAATTTATAAGACAGCGACTGGTTGAACACGTGTCTAATGGAAGTTTGAGGCACATATGCTGCAAAAATCTGTCTGGCGCGTGAAATTCATTTAACACCAGTAGCACATGGAGGCCAACAGTGAAAATTAAACAACTCAAGGGGTTTGCCAAAATCATACCTCGTATCTGCTTTGGGGAAAACAGAGACACCTTTCTCGAAAATCTATATCGAATCGAGAAGGCAAGAGCTGCCTTCTTCAAGCTCCGGAAAGTACTCAACAGACGAACTTTAACCAGCTTCTTAAAGAAATCCTTCTATTCGTTAGCTACTATAGATTTAGTGGGTGCGCGGTCTCTAATGCCTTTGATGCTTTTCGCTCATTCGTAAGGATCTTTTTTTTTCCTATATATTATCGTTCACACTCGCATGGTACGCTATAGATGCAGGTCTGAACTCTTCTTTCTGAGGCTTAGTATGCATCATCATGCCTCACACAGTTGTTCTGGACTTGACGGCAGTTTTTTATGTTGAATTTGTTTCAGAATCTGTCCATCGCTTCTAATGTTTATTTAGAATTCTTTTTCCATTAACCTGCACCATTTCTATAATTGTCTTCATTTCCCGTTTAAGATCTTCTTTATCTGAGCATATTGGCTTGACTCTGCTGCATAGACATCTTTCGACGCCACATTTTAGGTTATTGTGTAGGCATTTCCCCAAGTGAATGTGTTTTTGATATATCCTTGCTTCTACCATGCCACAATTCTTCTGGACTAGTTCGTCTTCAGACCCGATTTCCACAGCGAATGTAATTGATCGGGTCCATATTACGAATGTATCGCTTACGTATCACAATCATAGACCAGGTTTTTTTTTCATATTGAGATATAGATCGTTGTGCAAAGTCTTCCATGCACATATTGCTGACTACTGAAGATAGTGGAGAGCAGATCAGATTACATAGACACATAGTCATCGCGTAACCGGAAGTATTGTGTTAACTTTTCCGATTGTTCAGCTTTTTTCGATTTCCCAAAAACGGCTCTAAGGATGTTTTCAAAACGTTACATTTTTATTAAATTTTTAATGTGTATTGATGTGAGATAAGTGATTTTCCAGTTGAATACATCTAAATTGGGTTTCTTTTTTTCTGTGTTTTTTGTGTTCCTTTTTTTTTAATAGTCTATTTTGCCAGTTCAACAAGGACAATGTTATTCATGGCATTGATGATAACAGTAATATAAACATTAGCAGTAACATTTTGTTAGTAAGATTTAGAAAAACATAGTATATTTGATTTACATAGGTAATTGTATGACTTTTATCTTATTAGCTAATCACTGTCGGAATTAGGTGAACATTAGTCTTGGGGTAGTTTGCGTTTGAGTCTGTGATGGATGTTTCGTCTGCCGATATTATAATGAATAGCGCCGTTGCACTCACGAATGTTTTTAAAGAACTTGCTGGCACTTGCAGAGATATACGTTTGGACTGTAGGGATATCCAGTTCGTAATGTAAGCTGTTCGTTCCGGACGTACCAGGGGGCATTCACTGCTATCCTGAGAATTTTATTTTGCAGACGTTGCACTTTTAGTATACTGGATGTGGCTGTGGTGCTCCAGATTGGCGATGCATATAGTATTAATGGCCTTATTAGCGATTTGTACATCAGGATGGCACATTTTGGTTTGAGTGATGATTTTTTGTTCATAAGAGGATACAGCTGAGCTAGCCTCGCGTAGCCTTGGTTGAGCTTGAGATTAACATGAAGTTTCCAGGTTAGTCGTGTGTCAAGCAGTACCCTTAAGTACTTGACTGCTGCGTTCGCCGGATTCCATGGAATAATGTTATGGTTAATCATTAGGTTGGGTGGATTTCTGATGCGCCTTAGAGATAAGATTTTAGCTTGACACTTGTCAGGATTAATTTGTAAATTCCATTTGTTGTACCACGAGTGTAATTTGTTTATTGCATTCTGCAGCTTGTTGATGGCTTGGGTGAGGTCAGTGTGTTGTACTAGGACGGCTGTGTGATCTGCAAAGGTTGCTAAGGTTGCTTCAATAGGCGGGATGTCAGATGTGAAAATGATGAATAGTAGTGGTCCCAACACACTTCCTTGAGGGACGCCTGCTTTAATAGCTTTTTTCTCAGAGGTTACGGAATTTATGCTTACGGCAAGAGTTTTATTATCCAGAAAAGAGAATACGATAGCTCTAAAGTAGCTTGCTATTTGGAGATTGATGATTTTGCTTTTCAGGCTTTCGGTCCAGACCTTGTCGAAGACCTGAGCTATGTCAAGGAAGACTGCTACCGTAGAACTTTTGGATTCGAAGCCTTCTGCTATTGTTTCAGAAATGCGCTGCAACTGGTGTAGGGTAGAGTAGGTTTTCCTAAAGCCGAACTGGAATGTTGGTATTATGTTGAGAGGGGCTAAATCACTCATTAGGCGGGAGTAGATGATCTTCTCAAATAGTTTTGAGAATGCTGACAATACGCTTATTGGCATGTAGCTGTCGATCTTTTTTTTTGTCTTTTTCCGGCTTTGGAATACTATTATATGAGCATGCTTCCAGGTCTAAGGAAAGTAACCTAGTCGAAGGCATGAGTTATAGGTGGTTGCAAGGTAGGCTAAGGATTTTTTTGTGAGTTGTTTTAGGATAAGGTTTGAGATGAGGTCAGGCCGGGGGATTTCTTTGTTGGAAGATTGTCTATGAAGGTTTTGATTTCGTGGGGGGTGGTGGGAGATATCGGTTCAGTTATTACTGGCTGGTTGGTTTCAATGTTGTGAGTGGTTTGGAGCGCAAGTGGATTTGGGAGTGAAGACTGTCTCAAAATGGTCCGCAAAAGCTGTTGATTTAACAGCGTCAGTAGTGAGAGTTGTACTAATTGTTGTTAGTGCTGGTATTTCTTCTCGTTTCTTTAAGATTCGCTTGGTAGCTCGCCACATTCCCGGGTCACCTGATTCGAGGCCCTCTATGTATTTTTGTAATTATTGATTCGCTGTTCGTCCAAGACTTGTTTTAAGCTGTGCGTAAGTTTGTTTAGTAAGGTTTTAGAATCAGGGTTTCGGGTTCTTGCCATTCTCGTCTGCCCTGGCTTTTTCTTTTGATTAGATTCGTTATTTTAATAGGTAGGTAGTGGTAGTTGGGTTTATGGTGAGGTTTGATGGCTAGTGTTGCCTGTTGAGCTCTGGCTGCTACCGTAGCTGCTAGGTTGCTTATTGCTTCGTCTATTTCTTCATGATTGTGTAGACTGAGGGGGCACTTAAGCTGGTTGGCAAGGATGTTTTGAAAGTTTTCCCATTCTATTACCCCATTTATAAGTCTTGGTAGGGGTTGTATCATTTGAGGGGTGCTTATAAACGATATGATAACTGGTAGATGGTCTGAGTCGAGCTGTTCAATTACGTTCTGGTATATCTGCTTATCAAAGTTTTTTTACAAAGCGACGTCAAGTATATCAGGTTGATGGTCAGTACGGTATGGATAGTACGTGTATTTGTCAGGAGCCATTATTTGAAAAGAGTATTTTGTTGCGTATACTTCCATTTTGTTTCCTTCGGCGTTGTTAGCTCGACAACCCTATAGTTGATTTTTGGAGTTTAGGTCTCTTATCAGGAGTGGTTCGGTTGTAATGAATATGGTTTTAAGGTCTTCGTCGTTCAGCTTTTTATTGGGCTGCCGATAAGCGCTTATTATTATAAGATAGAGGTCGTTTAGTTCGATTTTGACTCCAATTGTTTCAAGGGCTAGTAGGGGAAGGTTAGGTATGGAATGATGGATGATTTTCTTCTTAATGAATACAGCTACTCCACCAGCTGCTATTTGTGCGACTCTATCATTGCGATACACTTGATATCCTGGTATTTTCAACACATCAGCTTCAGATAAATAGGTTTCAGTGATGCAAGCTATATCTATGTCCAATTAAGGATTGTTATTTTGTCAATAGCTTTCTGAGACTTGTGGTCCATTAAACAGTAAGGGGAGGATCGTGTTGGTGAAGAATTCTTTGTTTTGGGGAAGGAAATGAGTAAGCAGGCTAAAGATGGATTTGATTAAGTTGTGTATATCAAGAGCGGATGGTTGATTATTGGTATTAGGGTTGGAGTTGGCTGCTGTAGGGTTTCGTGCTTGCTCTGCGTAGGTCCAGTTAGGGTTGGTTAGGTTATTTTTATTGTATCTTAGGTAGGGACGGCTATTGAAGTTGTTGGCTGCCATTCGTTTGTTCAGTATCTCGATGTGATGTTTACATCCGCGATAGCTTGCAGGGTGAGGGCCTCCGCAGTTGGCACATTTTGGTGCATCTTCTGGTTTTTTCGAACAAAGTTGATGTTGGTGATTGCCACCGCATTTCACGCATCGAGGATCTAGGTCGCAGTAGTTCTTAGTATGACCGTAATTTTGACAACGATGGCATTGAGGGGTGTAAGATGCCTTTCTTCTTAATTCTACTGCAACGATTGAGTGGAAAAGGCCTTTTAGGGAGAAATTTTTTTTGCATTATCATTATCGGTTAGGTCTACTGCATATACCGGTAGCGGTTGTTTGTTTTTTGTCAGAAGGTGTGTGACTTTAGTAACTACTACTGACTTGGTAAGTTAATCGAAGATCTCAGGTTCAGTTAAGGATAAAGGTACGTTTTAATTACAACATTTAGTGGCTTTCCATTTGGATTTTGAAAAGTGTGGTATTTTATACCGTTATTATTAAAGTGTTTGGTTAGATTTCTGTAATCCTCGTCTTTAGTTAAATTTATTTTTAATGCGTTAGTTTTGTAATAGGTTGAAAATTCTCCAGTTATTAATTTTTTGATATCTTCGGTCAATGCCGTATGATTTATGGCGTTGTGTAGATAAATGGGAGGTATCTTTGGCTTTGATATCGGGGTTTCTGTTTTGTCGTTGCCATTTTCTTGTTGATTGTTACTATTATTTGGGTTATCAGTTGTTTCGCTCTCGAGGTTGGTTAGTATGCTGTATTTGTTTTGTGTAGGTACATTTGGTGTCCATGAATAACGTTTTTGTACTTCATGTATCGGAGGTGTTAATGAGCTCAGTTTACGCTTGCTATTTATTTGAACTTCCGTAGGGTTGACATTGTTTTGCGTTTGAACTTCCATAGGGTTAACATGGCTTAAGCCTTCCGCTATTTTGTCAAAAACAAGTACTTACAAGTTAGGTTGATATGATAGCAGCTTCGTTAAATATAGCACTTAATCTTTCACACACTTGCGACAGCGATATGGTACGTGTTTATGCTTTGAAAGTAAAATGCAGATTTGTGTTCTATATAATGTAGTAGGTAAGGTAAAAACCATTTTTGTGTGTGTCTATCACACCAGATTTTTTATAAATCGATATTGTGATGTAGACAGTTATTAAAAAAGTTCCTTATTCTTGATGTTAAATCGTGTTGAAGATATTTAAGTAATCCGCTGGTGTATCTCCCGCACCTAGAAATCTTAAATTTTTCATATTCCTAACGGCCTTTTCGTATCTCCTTCGTTGTTCTTTATTTCTGTATTTGTATTGAGTCTTATAATGTCGAAAATGTTGTATTATGGACTGCTTCATATACATCGTATCACAGAAATAAACAACAAATAATAGATCAGTGAAAAATACAAGCCCTAGTTCATGTCGAACGTATTGCTGTCTCTAAATAACAATATGTTTTGAGCAACGTTT